>QOCX01000931.1:0-62243 GCA_005959815.1 Sarcophaga bullata
GATCGTTTGCCATACCTGAATTGAGTATAAAGGGAAATAAAATTGGCTTTGTCAAGTCTGCAACCAAGCTGGGCATTGTGGTCTACCCATATAAGTGTCATTGTTGGCAGAATGTATAGTATACTTCGGAATTTATGGGCTGTCATAGATTCAACTCCTTTTGACATGCAACTTGCTAAAAACGTACTTAATTCCCATGCTTTTGTACCGGTGTGAAATTTTCGCATTTTTTTGTGATGGTAATGACAACCGGAAACTCAACTTAGCATATAACAATATACCAAGATATGTCTTTCGTAAGGGTCGCCGAGACCATATTTCTCATTTAGCGCACCAGATATTTAATGTGAAGTTTGATAATCTTTTGAAAATTAAATGCCTCATTCTATTCCATAATATTATTTACACGAAACAACCGAAATATTTATTAGACAGATTTATGTTTGCAAGATCATACCGCGGCATGAAGATTATTCAACAACGGTACAGAACTCTTCTGTCACAGCGACAATTTTTTATACACACCACAAAGTCTTGAACTTCCATAGCGCCCAGCCGGCACCTCCTACCAAATTATATTCAAAAGTTTGGCAATGCAAATGCGTTCAAAAAAGAGTTAATTAAATTGTTCTCCTAATAAATATTTTTCTTTTTACTTTATTATACTCTCATGTGATTTCATTTTTTATAAATTTTTTTGATATTATTTTTAGGTTTATTGTGGCTAAATAATTATTCTTATTTTATTAGATCTACATATATTGATCTAATACTGCTATCTTTATAATTTTTTTTCAACTTTTAACTTTTTTATATATTTTTATTTATATTTAAATTTAATACTTATATTAATATTCTATTTTTATTCAGTTTCTTAATTTGTTAACTGTTAACTTTTTAATTGTTTTATGTTTTATATCTTATTGCTTCTAAACATAACACTTATAAGATTTATATCTTGTTGTGTTGTGTTAATTATTATAATAAATAAATAAATAAATAAACAAGCGTAGAAATAGTAAACACGTTACGTACGTTAACGTAAGAACGTTTGCGTAGTTATAGAAGCCTATAAAATGTGGCATCTGTCAACGAAAAATGTAAATAAGAACATAACACACACATGAACACAACAAAAATTTTCAAATTTCAAATTTCACAGACATTTGCACGAAGCCAGCTGTTCAGCACAGTGATGAGTATTGTAAGATAATGCAAAATCAAACAGTACCAATTAGGCCTTAATTGGAAAAAGTTATATTTGCTTCTTTAATTTTATGTTATTATATTTATGTTATTATTATAGTCTTGTAATATTAAAAAATATTATATTTTTGGTTTAATCGGAGCCAATATTTATGGAATTTAAATATAAGTACACTGTCAAATATTATTCTATTCAAAGTAATTTTTTTTATTAAATTTTAAAACAATACCTCTAGTTAGCATAATAATAAAAAAAACCCATATAATTATTTATGTACATTAGAATCATAACAAAATGTATTTAAAGACGTTAAATACTATAAAGATTAATGTATAAATTGAAAAGTACCAAACAGAGCATTGGTGACACATTGTCATGTTTTTTATTTCAAGCTTTTTTATACAAATTACAGTCATAATAATAATTAAAGAATAACAACTTTTTACGTAAAAATTTAAGAGATTACGATTAATATCTATGAAAATACCAAAAAGGGCATTCGTACCACCCCGTCACTCAAAATACAAATATTTATTTATTTTACTTCAATATTTTTTTGAGAATAAAATCATTACAATAAGTATTATTTCTTAAAAAATATTTTTTTTAAATTATTTGAATCAAAAATTAAAGAAAAATCATTACATACATGTTTCAAAATTTTTATATAAATAATCATGAAAGTACTAGAGAGGGCACTTGTGCCGCAATGCAACTCTACTTTTATAGTTGTACACTTGCAAAATATAAAATGGTTGAGATTAAGCTAAATTTATGTATAGCTGCTTTTTATTTTCAGTTTGTTTAAAAACTTTTAAGTTAATTGTTAGGATAGTATACATAAATTTTAATAAAACATATAAACTATAATATATACATAAATTTCTCAATGTGTAAAACAAATTATTTATGCCCCGATTAGCGAAATTTCACGTAGCGTACGTTCATTTTTAAAATAATCACAGCAATGTAAATGCTTACTGAAAAGTACTGTCTCGTTGACAAAATGGTTCGATCTGTAATTAATTCGATTAGTAATTATTAGACTTCCTATACAAATATAGTATAATTTTAGAATAAATTATAATTTTACTTTGTGTACGCAGACTTTTAGCTAGTAATTTTTGGTTAATTAAATTTCAATTAATGCAAGTTTTACAATTGAGTTAAGTCCTTAAATAAAAAAAATATGCATTTGAATAATTTCAAATTAGTACCATTTATTTTAATACCCAAAGTTAGCATATACCTTTAAATCTCTTTCTTATACGTAATGTATATAGTGTTTGCTGCTGAGGGTACATAAAGGTTTGATTATTATTTGCCGATCAATTGTTTCAGACCCTTTTTCGAAATCAAGAAATATTGCCATCACTTCCTTAGTATTTCCTATGCCTTTCATTTTACTTGTTACGTAGTTTACTGTTATCTAACAAAAGCATTTTTTTTACGAAATATCAATCGGGATATCTGGATAGTATTATATCTGACTGAGAAGTCGCCGTAGTCTAGTAGGTAGTGTGTTGGCTTATTAGACGAAAGGCCAGGGTTCGAATCCCCGTCGACATCACAAGACGAAATATGAAAAAAATATTTCTTCGGCGACTTCCTCTCAGCAGATTTCTGGCAAAAACTCTGAGAGCAAATAAAATTGCCATGAAAAGTTTCTCAAAAATCTGTCGTTCGGAGTCGACTTTAAACTGTAGGTCCCGCCACTCATGTATAAAATTAGCACACACCACATAAGTGGTGTGAGGAAGCTAGGCCGTAATCCTGACTGAAGGGTTGTAATGGCCAATTATGTATGTATGTATGTATGTATGTATTATATCTGACTACATGTAATTTGGCAACCGACTTTATCACTTCTCCCGTGTTTATCAAGTTTTAAAGTACTAATTGGCCTATATTTTTCACATTGTTTTATTTTTTCACTTTTTTAATTGGTGTCACCATTATTTTTTCAAATTTTCAGGAAAAAACATTTGTTATTTGTAATTTTATATTTTTCTTCATATTCTAATTATTAAAAATAACTTCTTCGATATTTTTCAATCGTCCTGCTATTGTTTTTCAAATGTCCTATTATGCACTGTTTTACCGTGCAATTAGTTAGATATTTTACTCTTTTATTTAATTATAATTATGCATTGCACAACACAGCAAGTACAAAACTTTTGTAATTGCAGACTCAGACGAGCCGGGGACCGAAGATCATAGGACACGATAATCAACAATGTTCGTTAAAATGAGCGTAAAATTGCATTCAGTTGTTTGTCAGCATTCAATGAAGCAGATTCTCGTCGCATTTTTTTAAACATTTTTTTTTTAAATTTCAATTATACACCTAAAGAAAAATTAAATTAAAATGTGGAATAAAAACTGAGAAACAGATTTTTTTGCTTTAAATATATTGAATGAAGTGTTTAGTATGTGCACAAATAATAAAGAGAAAGAGAAATAGTCATTAAAGCGTTGTCATACTGAGTTTCATTCAAAAATGGGCGAACGGGAAAATTTTTTTTAAACAGTTAATTCAGGATTTTAAAGCTAAAAGTAATTTTATGTTAATTACGTTATATGAAAATAGAAGTCCTATTTCTAGGAGCCAACAAAAGGCTACATATGCAATACCTTTAGCATTGGCGAAAAAAGGTCGCCCTTTTGAAGATTGCAAATTTGAAATATCCAGGCACCTGCAAAATATAATGATGACTCTTGCTACACACCCATAAAAACTTGTACGAAAAATACCAATGTTGTTCGTTCGAAAAAAGTACTGATAAAATTCTGGTACCTGAATATTGCAAAGGGTTGTACTTTATGGTCCTCTGTTTCGCAAATCGGTCACCACAAAGTTTCCATACATTATTATTATGTATATAAATCTTTGCATATTTTCTGCCTAGTGAATTATTGACATCCTTTACAATGGGAAAAATTCAAAGCTTTTTCTTTGAACTCAAAGCTTTTTCTTTAAATTTTTAAGTGATTAATTTTCCTCTGGGTTTTATCATGCTCACTTTGTGTCGACGTCTGATTACAATGAAAGCAGCAGCGGCAAAGCAAATGAAAAAGTTGTTCTCTATCAATAGTGCAACCAAAAATATTTTTTCGTCTCTATTTAATCCTCCCATTGCCAGCACAAGTTCTATCTGTTATAATAGAAGCAAAAATATATAAATTAACCTAAATGTGAAGCAGCGGATTCATTGCTTGTCGCCGCGTTACTTTTAAAATAATCATTTCCATATACACACATGTATTCCATTTTTAGGAGAATGCTGTGTTTTAAGTCTCCTTTTGCGACAAATTTTTGCATGTGTTTTTTATGTCAAAGATTTACATGTATTCCTTTGTGTCTGCGAAAGTAATTAATTTACACAAGGTTTATAATCTTTCAATTCCATATGTAAAAAGTCGTTGGCGACTTTCTTTTACAAACCGGCTTAAAACCGCCGCGAATTTGTTTCATTGCGTTACTATAGTACTGGCGATAGAATAATTTTTTCTGTTCTTCTATATTATAAGTTAAGCTTAAAGTGAACTTTATATCAAAATGTTATTATATTACTTGTCTTATCATTATAAAAAAAACTAAAAAAAATTAATTTATTTCATCCACAAAATATTCCTTTTAGTCGCCTAGTGAAAGCAAACTTAACCAGCGACTACGAATATCTTGGTAGGTTAATAGGGTTCAACTTTCCTTATCCAAGAGAGTTAAATATTTGAAGGTCATTATTGATTCCAAGCTCTCCTGGAAGAATAATATAATTGATAGTATTAGGAGAGCGTCAACAGCGGTTTACACATACATTCACAAATACATACAAAGTCACACATGGAGCTAAGCTTTAGGCTACCACGAGGGTCAATAGGTGGCGGATAAATGGACGGCTTACTCCATGTAGGCTAGCTGTGACTAACTAATGAGCCGCCCCCGACCAAGAGCGGAGAAACGAATGCGTACTACAAAAAGGTGCAAGTGACCGAACACGTTATCTGCGTCATGGCGAACTGATGCCGCCATCACAGAGGGTTCCCTTAGTTGCACCAAAGCGGCGAACTACGACGCCATCGATTTTGGCATTAGAACCGAGTAAGATTCTAATTATTGTATACCAGAAAGTGGATTTAAATTGTTGATATAGATTAACGATGGCAGTATTACGACACTTCAGTAGGCGGTGTGAAAGCTGGCTGAAATGGCCGCCCCGTTAAAATTATGGCAAGTCTGTCGGTACGTTCCTGATTTGTCATAATTAAGTTGATGTTGTAGGACCAGATGATAATCCCTGGTATACGTCGACATGGCGCTGAACACGTATTCCCATGAGATTATGTGTCAAACCCTTGCGTGGCCTCTCTGCTTATGCATAGATAACCACGGGGTCTTTCGTGACGACTACAACGATGGATTAGAATAGCGGCCGAGAGTTAGGGTCCAAATGAAATGATGAACAATAAGAATAAAACGACGAATTCATCTGAGATCTTCAGTGCGGAATCGGGAGATGAACCCATTCGGTTAGAGAAAGAGGACTCTGAGATCCCCAGTAAATGGAGAATCTTCAAGTTTGATGTCATCGGAGTAGGCACCAACGCGAAGCACACAGAAGCAGCGGGGTTTTTTGTTAACTCGGGGACCAAATTAGGAGTTTAATTGATATGCTAGAGGATGGAAAAACGAGATCAAACCACCAACCGATGAGTGATGCGATTGATTCTATTAAGACCCTATACTTCCTGTACGCAGGTGAGTTAAAGGGGCATACAACCAATGAGAAGAGTTGCAACAGTTCTGCTACACAAACATCGCCTTAAATGAGGAATTGGGTGGGTATGAGATAGGGGGAAACTGTTGAGATTCCCGAAGCAAAGAGGAGAACTTCTAATCCTGTACCAAAAGTTTTGACGAAGGGGACTACTGAGATGATGTGTTAATGATAGAAAGGAAGGATAATACATTGTATGCAGACATTTTGAGTAAAAAGTGACAAAAGTTCGGAGACAGTCAAAGGTGGGATATTACTTCAGCTCAGCAAGAACGGTGAGCGAACGGAAGACTTTATAGGGGCCATTGGAGAGCTCCTAGGTGAGTACGTGTTTGTTCGCACTCTAAAGGAGAGGAGGAGAATTAAGTTAAATGACATTGATGAGATCACGGAGAAGAAAGATGTATATAACGCAATAAAGAACATTTCAGGTCTTGAGGGTTTCGGTAAAGCCGACATAGTGATCTCAGGAAGGCATATGGTGGGACCCAAGCGGCTACAGTAAGTCTCAATACAGGTGCTGCAACTATTTCTCTGAAGGAAGGTAAAATTAGATCGTCTGGGTCAAATGCTGGATTCGTGAAAGAAACATTCCAAAAAAATTCTTCCGATGCTTACAATTTGGACATATAGCCCTTCAGTGGGGGAGTAAAGTTGACCGTTCGGCAACATGCCGTAAGTGTCGACAGGAGGGTCACATTACTGGGAATTGCGAGCAGGAACCACTTAGCAGGAACCAATCTATTGCAGGACACTGGTTTCGTAATGGCCAGGGTAAAGGGAATTTTCGTCTATAGCTGCTACGCGCCCCCGAGGTGGTCAATGGACGAGTTCTAACATATGCTGGAGAGGCTGGTGTCACATGTGCATCTGAACACCCCCACTATTATTGGGGATTTTAACGCCTGGACGACCGAATGGGACTATACATATACCAACGCTAAGGGTCGCTGCCACTTGGCACCCTTTCGGTGGCGCTGATGAATGTTGGAAGAGGAAGAACATTCGGAAGTATTGGATGGATTTCAATAATAGATTTGTCGTTTATTTCGCGCACCGCGTGGAAACTCACTGAGGACTTCACGTATAGTGACCATCAGACAACCGTAATGACGCTTACTGTGCTTAACATGAGAGGATACCGATTAACGGAGTTTACGGGACCTAAATGGAAGGATTCCTGCTTCGACGTGGACATTTAGGTTGATGTTGTCGTCTTTTCATACGACTGGGAACATGGTCGGGGAAATGGTGCGGGGCGTTTAAGAAGTGCTCAAGACTGCATATGTTGCTCCTTAGTCTAGGAGTGTGGCATGTAGGGGTCGTTCCCCATCATACTGGTAGAATGGTGAGATTCGAAATTTGCGATAGGCATGATTTAGGGCGATAAGGGACCAACTTATAATAGGGAGACCGACATATATTCGCCAATATGTTCCACATGTGTTTCGTAGAGGATATTTTTCTACTTAGATGGAAGAAGCAGAGATTGGTTATCATCCCAAAACCTGGAAAACCTCCAGGGAAACTATCGTTGTACCGTCCCATCTGCCTACTTGACGCGATGGGAAAAGTACTGGAGAGGATAATATTCATTCGACTGCTGATATGTACCGAGGCAAGAGGAGCTCTCTCGGGCATGCAGTGTGGATTTAGAAAGCGACGGTCCACTGTTCACGCGGTAGGGAGGGTGGTCGACATTGCAAGAGACGCAATAGAAGGCGACAGATGGAAATCTGGCCCCAAAGAATACTGCGCGGTTATCACACTTGACATTAGGAACGCGTTTAACTCGGCGAACTGTGTAGAATGCGTAGTAACGACGGACGAGACGCGTTTTTTTTTTAATGTGTTATGTTCATTGGAAATGCTCTCAATTATATCTTTAAAAACGATAATTGTCTGGCCAAAATAAATGTAACTCTGAAGAAATTTGATCCATTGTGGAACACGTCCACAACACACCGATAACTTGAGTGTGCAAATTGTAAAAAAACAACCCACTGTAACGTCTTCGTAACTAGTTGAAAACCTTTAACTACCAACAACCAGAAGTGTATATAGACGCTCCTAGAGCGCGCTGTCCTGTAAAAACACAATTTATTTTCAAACCATAATCAATCACACTACTGTTCCTACTATGTATAATTTCTATTGAATACGTATTTTGAATTGTTTTAAACCCTTTTTATTTTGCTTCTGTTCTTTGTTTAACAAAGACGTATTGTAAGATAATCTGTGTGTTTAGTAAAATACATAACTAGCCGATCTATATATAGCTCAAATTATAATTTCGAAATCGTTAAAAAAAATCGGGACACTCCTTTAATGTACTGATTTTGGTTTTTTAATAGGTAATATGGCATATTTGTATACAGTATACGTTCTTCCTTTAATTGTTAATTCGTCACTAATATGCTTCTTATTTTGTCACTTCATTTATTTTGAAATAGCTTGCAAACGCTAATACAAATGAATGATAATGAAAGTTTGCTATTTACTTTCACATATTTCATACATTTCCTTTTTTGTCTACGTTCGTGATTGCATTTCAAACACAACTCCTAGTTTCTATATTTATTTATCCTCGTTTCCATATTTATTTTCAAATTAACTGGGTTTAGTTTAATTAATTTTTATTTTGTTTTCTCCGTTGATTGTTTGCCTTTCCACAATAAGTGTTTAGGATAGGTATTACGATACTTTTGTTCTTTTTTGGTTTAATTTATTACTTTTTTAATATTTTTGCACATATTTTAATTTTTTATTTCCATTGATTTGAACAGTCTTTTGTTTTTCTTCGTTCACATTATTAAATGTTTTTTTTTTTACTTCTTTGAAGTTTTGTACGCAAAATTTTGTTATATTTTTATTTAATCAATTTATTTGTTCAGTTTCTCAAAGGCTTCTAATAATTGCTCAATTTTATTTTCGTTTTTCGTTTAAGTGGTGCACCTAATTCATATTTATTGTTACGTTTTTACATTTTTTATATCATTATTTTTTTCTTATCATTATTCGTTTATTTATTTAAATAATATCGCTATTTGCTGTAAACACACCGCTACAAGCTATATATACGACCATTTTAACAAAGATCAAACTTTTCGATATTCAATTTGACTGTCCTTATCACGCACTTTTTAGTACAACTCTTGGTTATAGACTCTCGTCTTAACATTGACTAACTAATGACGAAAGCGTGGAAGCAACGTTCTTCGATCTGTTTCTACCACATTTTATTTGTCGTATGTCTTTTGCCGTCACAGTCAATGTCTAAACACTCTTCAAGTGTAGCATTTTTATCTTTGTTTTGATTCCTCCTCGTAATTTTCTAAGTATTCGTTTGTGTAATTTCTGTTCACAATATTAAGTGTAAACTTTGCCCGCGTAGCATCATATTTCACTAAATTTAGCTTGTTTTTATGTACATTATCCTCTACTTCCTTTAGTGCCATTTCAGCATTGTGTATACGTAATAATAAAATATTAACGAATTCAATAATATGAATTTCCCTAATGCTAAATTAATTTGAAGTGCAATAAATACATGGTATGATCATTTACATAGAAAACAACAGAGCTGCTGAATCTCCCTGAACAGTTAGAATAATTAAATAATATGTATGTTTATTAAGATTAAGGAAATATTGTTAAATAAATAATGTTAGTTGGTAAACAGATTCGATTTCGAGTAGTTATTTTTATCAGTATACCTTTTCGGAGTGCAAGAGTGAAACTTAAAGTATTGCCAAAACAAATATACCATATACAGAACAATTAATATGGATGAGAGAACTGCATACACACTATACTCTTAAAAACCAAAACAGTTGCTTATTCTTATGACTAGAGCATGTTATAAGCTATATTTTTTATTTTGAAATATCTGTTGTAACTATAGATATTTTTAAATATTGATGGTAAGTAAATACTAATAACAACAACAAAGCGTGCGTCCAGTGAACAATTTACTAAAACCGCCAAATCTCCGGAACGCTTTCATCAGTTTTTCTGGGATTAACGATCACTGATAGCCTGTCGCGAGAATTACATTTAATGGAAGCGTCTGTCACCATAAATTGACCCGCCGACACTTTAACGGCAATTTGTATTTGTTGAAGATATAGTTTTATTAAATTGACTATGCCACGTTTCTCCGTTGTTGGGTCCATTAGTACTGGCTATACTGGCAAATTTTACATACTGATCGACAGCGACGTTTCCTTCTATTTTGTTGTGTCCTGCAATCCAGAATAACTGTAAATTACTACTGTGTTTGATTAGCAAGTCTCGAATCTGATTTATAATGTTCCACCTTAAAGAGGCTGGATTACTTATCGATGTTAAAACGAAAAGACTGTCAGTGCAGATCACTGTTTTGTTGTTAGTTTCAATGGAGATAGATATGGCTTTGGCAATAGCTGAAGCTTCAGCAACAAATATCGAAGTGTAATTAGGAAGAATTTTTAGACATTTGATATTCTGTGTTGATGTGAACGTTTACTCGATAAAAAATCCAATTAAGTTCACTCTTTATACTAGAGATTTTTTCAGAGAGATGTAATGTTAAATCCAAAAATATTTTTTTCGTAAAGTGTAGAAAACTTTCTACGTTACTAATAGTATTATTATTAATGTTAATGAGGAACGAATTATGATTACATAGCCTTTTACGCCAAATATGCAGTTTTTTTTGTTTTATCCGTAGAAATTTTTGCGACTGATTTAAGACACCAGGGAGGTTACTCTGTATTGCGATGCAAAAGCAATTCCGATGCGTAAGCTAAATGCGTTAAAAGTATAATTTGGTACTCTGTATCGCTTACGCAAAAGATTACGCAAAAATAGTTGAAAAAGAAGCAACACTGGCACCTCAAAATTCACAATAGCGAAGAATAACAAAACGAAATGTTAAAACTTGTAAACAAAAACATTTTAAACAAATTATTTCTGCAGGACGTGATTTTTTGTTAAAAATAAAATAATATAAAATAAATAATGATGGATTCGGTGGCTTTATGGTTTAATGAGGAAGATGAACATGTTGAACGTATAACAAGAAGAATTATGAGAGATAGTTCAGATATACTCTCCCTAAATGAGAACAGATAAGAAAATGGAAGTAGGAATAATTTTCAAAATTTTTTCAATACATTCTAATTTTATGTATGTATTAAACGCTATTCAACACAATCTCATCGTTCCGAAGAGATCCACAGTAATTCCAGCTGCAGTAAAAGTAGCTGCTGCTTTGAAATTGTTTAGGCAAGGTGGATATCAACACCAAATTGGCCAAGACCATCTTTTAGGTTTATCGCAGCAGTCTATGTCGCGTTGTTTAAAAGAAGTTTGCATGGTGATTGAGTGTATGCTTTGCCCCAAGCACATAAAATTTGAGGTAACTGCTGCAGTGGATGGCAGCCATATACAAATGATTCGGCCGATAAGGAATGATCACTTATATTTTAACAGAAAACTAAAGCACAGTATGAATGCTATGGTAGTGAGTTTTTGTTATGTACGCACTTGGAATAATAAATTTTACTTCACATTAAATTTTTAGATATGTGATCACAAAATGATAATAAGATTTATTGATTGCCGATACGGTGGTGAAAGCCATGACTCACATATTTGAACCCTTTCTAATGCAAAGCAACAATTAAAAGAACGTTTTGAAAATAACTTAAAATAATTCTAATAGATTTTGTTTACTTATATTATAATCTTCTAAAGATGCTTCAGGCTACCCCTGGAACCATGGCTGCTTACCTCATACAGAAATGCAGCGGAAAACTCACGTGAGGCATTGTATAATAAGTAGATTTGCAAAGGAAGGTCCGTAATAGAGAGGGCCTTTAAAAGGCAGATTTCGGTGTCTCTTAGCAGCAAGAGAGTTGCATTACGCACCAGAAAGAGTGGCTCAAATAATGAACGTTTGCTGTGCCTTGCACAATATTTGTGCTAATTTTAACGTGCAACTGCTGAAACAGGAATTTTAAATCAAACTGACGAATACCGGTGACCAAACAACTAATTCCTTCAATGTATTCTGTACATCACCCAGTACAGTAGTTATAGTAGGTTATCACGGTCGTGGTGAGACAGTCGCGTTCGTTTGGCTGTCTGAAAACTCTCATCCAAACAGCTACGTTTGGCAGCGTGTGCTGATTCATTTATCACTTCATTTTGTGGAGACAAATCGAGACACTTCTGCAGGCTCTTTATTTGCTGAATCATCACGAATTGCACTGCTAGTCCCAAAGCAAGTTCCTATTGCTAGTCCATTGACGGCTTCTTCCATCTGAAGATTTATTATCTGTATTATCTGACACCACCACCCGTGCTGGAAATACTCATTTTGTTTCTGCGCATCTTAACTTTGGTGTGAGTTTTTAGGTCTGACCAAACCTATTTATTTATACTGTGTTAGTTTTACATTTTGTATAAAAAATAATATCTTACTTTTTTCCAACCAGCTATATCCCTTACAGGAGGACGATTAGAATTAAGGTCGTCCACCAGTTTTACCCGCAAATTGTTGGCGCGTTGTTTGGCATTTCCGCACTGCAACAGTCCTTTGGCTAAATCACTATGTTGCACCATGAAAGCAACTAAAATTTCAAACTGGCCTTGCTGAGTCTGCAACTTTTTTGGCATTTTCCTAAAAATATAATAATTTAGATATAAATATAAAAATTTATTTGTGCTTACTTACATGGTTCGTTCCTTTGCGTTTGATATTTTGTTAGCGCAAGATATTTGATCTTAACGAATAATTTTGGCATGCGCTTTCGTATTAGAGAGTGCGGTGATGCCAGATTTGCGCAAGGGAAAATACGAAAGCGCAATAAAGAGTGTCAATTGTTCGATTATGTAAAATTTTTTTCGCATCGTAATAGAGTAACCCCCCAGACTTTAATCTTATTTAATACTTCCTGAAGTTACTTATTAGAATCGGCGTTAAAATTCTTAGAGGTCTTCAGCGCATACATGCAATGATCTAAGTCCTTGTAATTTATAATTATTATTTATAATTTGATGAACTTCACTAAATGCGATCGAAAAAAGAATTACGGACAGAGAAGAGCCCTGTGGGATGCCGTTGTGCAATGGATGAACAGATGATTAAACGTCAGTCTCTCCCGGAATTTTCGATGTTTCAAAAAGAAACTGAATTTAAAGATTTTTGGGTCAACTTTACATTTGTGGAGAATATCCAGGATGGTATGTCTGCCACTTCTGTCGAATGCTTTTTCGAAGTCAATGGAGGGGATTGTTACATGGTTACGAGATGATAGTGCCTTGGTTATATAAAAATCTATGTGTAATAAAGCGTCAGTGCAACCTCTTCCAGTTTTAAAGGCAACTTGATTAGACGGTATAAGACGGTTTCTTTTCATAAATCAATACCGGCGTGTAGCTATAATCTTTTCTAACAATTTGCTTGTGCATGGCAATTATTTAATGAATTTTTTGCAGTTTTGGGAATGGGGATAATTGAAGTTGTTTTCCAATTTTTTGGGATTATACCCGATTCAAAAATGTTGTTAAATAATTTTAATAGATGTAATTCAGACTGAAGGCTGATGTTTTGTATCATTTGGTATGAAACTTTGTCGAAACCAGGTGTTGAGCCCTTAACTTTAGATAGAGCTAATTGTAATTCTGAGATTGCAATTTCGTTCTCCTTAAATATAGCATTCTTATTAATACTATCACCATGGCTTTGTGGAATATTTCTTTGATTGGATAAATAGATTAGAGAAGTTTTGATCTACTGAGTATTCAAACCAGTTGTCAGAAAAAAAAAATCAGCGTCTGTGATGGCATTATTAAGACTTCTTATGGCTAAAATTTTGTTTAGTTCCATTGCTGGAAAGTCGATTCACTTTGCTTCAAATATCCTAGATCGATGAATTTTTATTAAAGGTGGCTGTAAAATTTTGAAAACTGATTATTTTAGATTTTTTTTAATTTTCTACGAAAAATGGAATTTTCTTTTTTAAACTTTACAAGGTTTTCTAAAGTTGGAGATTTTTTAAAATTTTTCCAAGCAATTATATTATTATTTCGTAAGTATCCCAATTGATTATTCCACCAAGGCAAATTTTTGGACTTCCTAACCGAAGACTGAGGGATTGATAAATTAGCAGCAGACCTTAGTGCCTAATATTATTATATAAGCTTCTTTGTAAGTATTTAAGGAATACTTGTTATTTGATAATTTATCATCAATTATTTTTTTAAATTTCTGCCAGTCAGCGCGATCTAATAAAAATTTTCGAATAGAATTATATCTGGTTGTTTTACTAAGCGTAATATTAATTGTAATTGGGAAATGATCACTACAGAAGAACTCTTCCAAAATATCCCATGCCGTTATGTTAAGTAAAGAGGATGAATAAAAAGATGCGATATGGGTTAAAGTGCTGTACAAAGAGAGGTGTGTGGGGCGACCATCATTTAGTACAAATAAATCAGATAAGAGTATAGCGTTCTCTAATATGTGAGCATTGTGATTCGCGACTGTTGAACCCCAAAGGGTGTTTATGAGTTAAAGTCACCTATGACAAGTTTTGGATTCGAAAAAGAGCCAAATATATTTGAGAAATCTTGACTGGAAAAAGTTGAGGATGGCGAAAGGTACAGTGATATAGTAAAAGTGATATTGAGATAGATTTCTATAGCTATTACTTGTAATGTTGAATTAATATGTATTCTTTTATGTGGGATATTATTTTTTATTAGTATACGCCTTGTTTTGAAGTTGTACCGTTGTTGTTGTTATGAAAATAAGTAGTGTATCCCTTAGGAGGTATAGGAGCTCAGTTATATTTACAATGAGTTTCTTGTAGAAAAATAAAAGCGGGGTAATGCTCCCTTATTAGAAGTTTAAGTTAATTAAAATTATTAATGAAGCCATTTATATTCCATTGTAGTATCGTAAAACTATCCATTGTAGAATTTCTATGGGATGTTGTAGACTGTATTACAATAAATTATAGGCAAAAGGAGGATAATTGCGGTATTTTATGTTGTAATTAATTTAACTGTCATAGTTGATATCAGTGGAGGAGTTTGGAATGTAGTATTCATTTTTTGGGATAAGTTTTTGGGTCAAGGTGCTTAGAGGGGAATTTTAGATGTACGAATTCAGGAAAAAAAAACTGCTACTTGCTGATCTGTTGTTGGGTACTTTGTTTGAACTTTTTTAAGTTTTTTCGCTTATTTTGTTTTTTAGTTTTTTATTTGAGTTAAATTGTTTGAAGTGGTAGGAATTTTGGACGTAGAAGGTTCATTATTAATAGTTGATTTGTTCTGGAGTTTTTGTTAGTTAGCCGAGTATTGTTTGAAGAAGGTTTGTTTGTTATTTTGTTGGATTGATTTGCAGGATGATATATCAGTTTCTAGGTCGGTAGACAGTGGTTCACGTCGGAGGGATTTTTTATTTATATTATTGTTCGCTGATGTTGGGGGTCGTTTTAGAGATTGGTATGTTAATTGGTTAGTTGAAGTGTTTTTGGCAATTGTGGAGTATGATTATGTTATATTTTGTACAGATTTTGATGTTGTGTTTATTTCATATTTATTATTTTTGAATAGTTTTGATTTTGATTATCTCTTTTTGTTGAATGTATGTAGAACAATTTCTATCTGATGCAGGATGTTTTTCAGGACAGTTGGCGCATTAAATTCTAGTACATTGGGTATCTGGATGAGGAGGTAGGTTGCAGGTACTACTCGTTTCAATATTTTTGCACTTATTTTTTGTATGACCGAGAAGTTGACAATTTTTACACCGCATTGGATTTGGGAAATACACTCTTACTTTACCTTTATACCATGCTACATCAATTATTTTTGGCAAATTATATAGGTTAAAGGTCAAAACCATGTATCCGAAATATTCTTGTTTCTTGGCAACGGTCTGATTACGAACCAGTAATAATAAATTCCCATCTCTTAGTTGGCTAATGGAGTCAATTAACATAGAATTGCATATAAGCCTTTATGAATTATAAATGGACTTACTTTTCTTAATTTATTTTCTACAGATGAAACCTGTATGTATTTAGGATTTGTTGATAGCTTAGGTTGAGCATTTGGTAGAGTAGGAAAGTTGTTTTCATATGTATGGCCTATAAAATCACTTAGTACAGTACTTTATCTGGAGGCCCAGAGGCCATAGATTTAATTAAGTTTTTTTTTACTTTTTTTTGTGCAAGTATTATAAGTTACAACAAATAAAGTATTATTCAATGATCACTCTCAACGAGAAGAGGAAGAAAAGATTGTAAGAGCCGTTATTTAAGTAGCTTAGTTAATTATATTAATAGAACAAAGAAGATAAAAAAGAAACAACCGCACGCTTTGAGTATTAGTAGATAACTGTCACATCACTAGATCTCCAGGAAAAGAAATACGTTAGCTGGTTTCGGAACAAAATTTGTTTTCCGAAACAATCTTTTTTATATGGAGTTTGACGCGTCTCTTTTTAAGATAGAGAGAGGAAGAGTAAATTTTGTTCGGAACAATTTCAGCTTGAATTGGTTTACGGCGAACTCAATAAGGTGAAAGCAAATCTACAACAACTCAATTCGCAGTGTTTTTAACAAAAACAATTTCGGAGTAGTAAGTGTACAAGTTTTTTTTTACAGTGGTACGTAAATAAAACATTTGACAAGCTCGTGTATTGAAAAAAGCACTCACCTGGGCTCAAGGCGAATTCATATAAGGTGGTGTTATCAGCCCCGGTGACTGATTTTTTCAGTACACGAGATTGTCAAACGTTTATTTAAGTACAGTGAGTAAAAAAAACTTGTACACTTACTACCTTGAAAACAAAAAAATATTTATAAAAAGAAATTTATTATTATAAAGACTAAATAAAGGTTAAAAGCTTAATTTTAATATAAATTAAAATATTTCTCTATTGGTCATGTATAAAGAAAATAATCATCAGAACTAAGAGATTTTAACATTTTAGACAAAAAACAAGGCATCCTTTGACTATACGACCAAATTGTCTAGAAAATTATCTTGGACAAAATGCTGTTTAATAATATTTTTATTAGTTTTTTTATAATAAGTGTACACATTTTTGTTGCTCACTATATACATTCTTTTGTTTATTTATTTTTTATTTCCTTTTATATTTGTATTATATAAATTTTTGTAATTTATTTAAATATTGTTAGCCTATTGGCACAGTTTCTATTCTAAAATTTGCTCCTATTGCTCCCATGTCCTCCAGATGTATGACTACCTCAGTGGTGGTGTAAATAAGCCCGAATTCCAAGAAAAAAATTTAAAAAACAATTTTTTTTAAAACAATTTAAAATAAACAATAGAGAATATAATGACAGAAAATAACAATTTAATGTCATTATATGAATTCGCTTCTGTCATTTCAGCCATACGGCGAATTTCATTTGACAATCTAACGCCCACAACAAAAGCAAAAACAACATGTTGTTTTTGTTAAAAAAAACATTGCGAATTGGGGTGTAATTTTGCTACCACCTTACTGAGTTCGCCCTGCCTGGGCTGATAAGACCATCTTATATGAATTCGCCTTGAATTGATTTAATTTTAATTTTTGTTCCGAAATAATTGAACAGTGCTGCCAGATTTTATAAGCAAATTTGATAGAAATTTGATAAAATAGTAAAACTAATACGTCGTTTAAAAACATATTTCATATGGTATCCTTGTTTTTCCAGAACAAAGGTTCAAAGTGGGTGAATCGTTTCGTTCATTTTGTTCCGAAACCATGGATGAATTCAGCTTTACTCTCTTTTTCTCTCTTACCCTAACTGCTACAATTTCAAAATTTGATATGATAAATTATTTAGTTTAAATAAACTTCTTAAAAATTATTTTAAAAAAATATTTTCGCGCCCCAGTAGACATAAAATTATTAATTGGATCGTTAAAAAGAAGGCAAAAATCTCGAATAGATTTTTATAAAATGTTTAATATTGATAAAATTACTTGATAAATCTGTGAAATATTTATGTTATAAAACCATAATTAAAATTAAAAATATAAAACTTTAAACCAAAACATACAAATAAGCAACACAAGGGTTTATAAAATAATATAAAAACTAACAAAAACTCTAAAACGTATTGTGTAACAGTGTAACATAAATATCACACCACACCATCTTATCACAACAATAATCATTACATCGTTGGACGAATTTGCCGTCAAATAGGAAAGAATTTGCACAGATACCCCTGTAATATTATACTTTCCACATAAATGAACATAATCTGTGAAGTAGCTCCAACTCAGAAATATACATGAACTCGAATGTCGTTTAAATATTCTAAAATTTTTATATGCTGACCAAGCAATGAAGCTCCAATCAAAAGTGTATATATTGTATCCCGTTAATTATGATAGGACTGAGCATGAAGGTGTTTGTGTGACCACGAAACCTTTACTTATGTCCTTTTGTACAAGAATCGACATTCGAATGTGGCCCCAAGCTCGACATTCAAGACTACCAAATATCAAATTTCCAAAATTCAGTGGAAAATATTTGAATTAAAAAACCTCGTGAATTTATTTGAGAATTTGGTCCACAACTACCCGACCTTAAGGATAAATATATATATATATCATTCAGTTGATTTCATTTTTGTACGAATCGGAGTTAAGTACAGATAAGGCTCTTCAGACCTCTGGAGACAATAACTCCAATACTTCAGCAAGCTCGAAAAAAATTCATAATAAAGAATGTTAAATATTTTTAGTTAATATTGCAAAACATTTTGATTTTCTCGAAATTACTAAGCCTACGGTTATAACTTTCCGAAGCATGATTGATATCTTTATTATCAATTGGTGATGACAGGAAAATAATGAAAATCATATTGATACATTTAGTGATGTCGAACGTATATCCAATCACCAAATAGGAATTGAAAGAATACTTTGATTTTGAAAACCTCCGATTGCGGTCAGATTATGAAGACCTTCCAAGTTCGAGGCTGAGGTTTAACAAACCTAAGGATGAACATTTAAGTTTCAGAAACAATAAAACATCACGGAATTGTATAAAGTGAAAATTATATTATTTATTTATAAAATTATTTATTCATAAAATCTGTGCCAGAATGTATTTTTGAAAAAAGGACATACAATTGCAAGATGTCCATCTTCTAAGTGTAGGATATGTAATGGTTCCCATACCTCATTACTTTACCAATATAATATAAGCTCCAACAACGTATCAATGAACTACTCTAAATATACTCTGCTTCCTACTCTTTCGTAAATTATTCTGATCAGATAAACGCATCATTCTAGAGACAGCTGCAATAAGAGAAAAAAATAATTCTGGCCAACTTATAGCAACCGGAGTTATTTTAGATCAAGGTTTACATCCTAATTTGATATCTGAGGAACTTGCTCAGTTATTACGATTAAAAAATAAAGAGGCTAGTTTAATTTAAATGGAATTGCGAAACAAATACATTATCCAAAGCTCACGCCAATTTGACTGTCACATCAAGTGTTAACTCTACCCAACACACTTCGAAGTTTATGTGAGGGAAGGTATCTAAAAAAAGTTGTATTCCGTTTTTTGCTATTCAGTTACCTGTTCCTAAAAATAAAAAATAAATAACCTCTATCCAAGCTCACGCCTTTTGCTATCAAGAAAGTTGTTGTATGCAGCAGCACTGAATTTTCTTCAGCTAAGATCAGTCTGCTTATTCTTAATGCGTAGTGAAGCTCTTGAGAAAGTGTAGATTAGCTGTGTTAAGGATTGATTTTGTTGTTGTTAGCATTAATTGTTGCTTTCCAAGGAAGTATTCACCTATTGTTTCTAATAGCTGTACCCTAGATCTTGTTCCTGCAGTTAAAGTCGCTGCTTATGAATATATGACATGAATATTGAATTCAATTCAATAGGAAGAATCGTAAGTACTTTGTTCAGACAAGTATTTGTTTGAGTGGGATATTAGAATTCTTCAGATCTCCTACACCATGTTTCAATGAAGAGTTCTTGAAGTTATAACTGTAGATTTAGGAGATTTAAAACTTGAAGATTACAATAACTATTAATAAACTAATAATTAACAGGTTGGTATTTCTCCCTTCGACAGCGTTCGCTAAAGCAGCAGGAGTATTTTATTTTTATATTAAGAATTTCCTTTATTTAATGATACTGTGAGTGATTTTTTAGTATTTTAAGGGTGTTGTCCAGTGCAGTTTATACGTAAAATGTGTGTACATTCATTACTTCCATATAGAAAAGTGGAGTTTCACTTGCAGCGCTTCTTGTTACGACCTAAGCCTTAGAATATTGTACATAAACGTTGGTTTCGGGAAACAGAACCCAACCTGCATTTGTACTAAACATCTACTGGTAAAAATCAAAAGTCAGAGTTTGCCTCTTTGTATTCTATGTTTGACCTCACAGCTTGCCTTGTGGACACTTTGATCTTTCAATTCTTACATCATTTCAAATATAAGTGCATCTTTTAGGCACTGCGCCTATAGAACACCTTTAACAGAGTTTATAATTTCGTATTGCATGGATTTTGTACAAATTAAAATGTAAAAAATTAAAATTTAAGCTTAGTAAAATTTAATTCTAGTAGGAAATAATCTGCTAGAAAGCTAAAATGTTGTTTTATAGAATATGCGAACAGAATTTAAAGAAATACTCCTATTTCCAATATTAAGAACAAAATAAATCATATCGCAAAAAAAGATAACTCTCATATTAATACCTTAACATATCTTATCAACACCAGTTGAACAAAGAATGGCACGCTTTAGAAAAGCAAAGGAAAAACATTTAGTGTTCAAAAGATGGTCGCCATACGTTTGTTTTTGTTAATTTACATACAATTTCATAAATTAAAATATATATATTTCTTTTAGTTTCGTCAGGAGTTCTCCAAAAACAAATATATTGTTAGAAGATCTCAGTTACTTAAGAGCTAATTACTAAAACAACTAACAAATAATATAAAGTAGATAAAATTTTGCAAGGCATTAAATTTAAGAATGCAAAAATTATAGGGTGTTAAATAGAAAGAATCAAGGATTATAAGGAAAATACTTACATGTTAATCTAAACTTGGATAATTTCTTGTAGTAACTAATAAGTTTTTTATTCTCTAAACTGGGACTAGGTTGCCAAACTTGATAGGTCTTTTCAAGATTACCTAAAGTTCTTCCATTACCGCCATATTTGTTTTTGTCGTCTATAGTATCTCCTACAACAGACTCAGAAAGATCCTTAGACTTTGTTTTGCCCTTGGTAACGTCTTTTTTAATCTTTTCAACACTACCTGCAAAGCTCTATACACCGATTTCAGCATGTTTACATAATTTAATTAAATAAAATCTTACACGCAAAGTCTGCTTGCTCAAGTTGTTCAAGAAATATACATTATTAATTGTCCTGCTAAGCACTAATTGTAACATATTCCCAAATATTTTTATAGACCGAAACCGATTTTTACCATATCTAGAAAAGTTAAACTAACCACTTGACTTTGTTTTTAAATAATTTTTCTTTGAATATAAATAACGTGGGTGAAGTGATGCCATATTTACATTAATTACTAACTTTAGAGAATGCCAGACCTAATTACAAAAAAGTTGAGAGCTGCCACTGTCTGTAAAAGAAATTTTATGATATTTATATACAAAATTTATTAAGGCGCCTGGAGACGATCAAATAAAATCATCAACGTCTTATATGTGTGCGTCGTTCTACACGTACGCATTGTCAACTTTAATTGATGAAAATCAGAAATTTTGATTTTTTAATTTGATGATTGTGATTGACAAGCATTTCTCATTTGTTCCAGTATTGTAGTAATAAACACAGACGCGGAAAAAGTTAACTTTATTTTATCTGCAGGTTGTAATAACGAAAAGAAGTTAAAGGTAACTTTAAAGTTCACTTTAGCTGAAGTTACCTTTAACTAAATCTAACTTTAACGGCAAATTGTAATAATGGCCCTTAATTTTCTTAATTACTTTTCCAACTTTTCACTGAATACAATTTTACTCTGTAACCAATGAATTACTTAATAACTTTACCATTACATTAATCTTTAATCACCGTAGTACTTTTGTGTATGTTAATTGGAAGTTTTAAACATTATCTTTCGAATGAAAGAATCAATATCGATATAAATAATATTAAGATTTTTACAGTATTTTAGTTTTATAAGATCATAATGAATGTTATACATTTTTCATTTTGATAACTCCAATACCAACAATCCAATTTAATGTGAACTATGATAATTAGGTTTAGAAATAAGTGCTCTAGCCCCTAATTTTTACAACTAATTTCCCATTCATACACTATTTTAATGTCTTTTCTTTTGTCAACATTCTCTGTAGTTTTTTTCGTACACAGCAATATTGAAAATTTTGACAAAATTTTGTACAAACGTATTTTTAACTGATGTTCTGTAATAGTTATTTGAATCAATATACTCTTTTAACTAATTTGATTGAGCAAATTGAAGAATTCGTTGTATTATTTTCAAAATGAACCTATGTTAAATACGTTGTTGTAGATTACGATGTTGTATTATATAGTTTGTTTTGTTATTTAAATCTGTTAGCTATTTTTGTTCTTTCAAATATTAAATTTTCTTTTCTTTCCAACGCAAAATGGTAAATAATAATGATGAACATATAATGTTGACTGATATTCTATTTCTATTTCCAAAATATGTCCTATTGGCAAACCATCCTTTATGTTATGAACATTCTGCAGAATTCAATCCATTCAAAATTTTCGTAGGAAAATTGTTTACATCAGAATATATTAAATAATTAGAATACTTTGTAGAATCATAATCACTAACATATTTGTACAATACTCCCTAATTCTCCGTATAATATAATCATACATAATAATATTGGTTTAAAACAACTAATATAGAGTTGGAATTATATATTAGTTGTTTTAAACATTGCATCGCACGAAAAAACCAGGACAGGTTATTATTGACAAGTATCTAAATTGCAAATGGTTTCACAACCTTTACGAAAATTTTCGAAAATATCATGGTAAATCAACATCTACTAAAATAAAAGTAAATAATCTAGAAAGAAATAATTAGAAAACAACGATTTTAGGAGTACTATAACAAAAATTGCTCTTTATTTCAATCTATTTCTAATCAAAGCAATCAGGCTTGACAAAATTGAAGAAGAAAATAATATTGGTGCCAATATAGAAAGTTCAAAAGTTTACTATCAGTAATTTTTTTTAAAAAACTTTATTCCTGGAATAAAAAACAAAAAAACTTGTATTCTACAGAAGTAACAAAATTTTTTAAAGGAAAAATTGGAGCGCGATGCTCTTTGTTGGCGTTTCTTTGCTACTTCTGCCAGGAAATAAACTAAAATACGTAATATTTTATTCAAAAATGTAAAGATTTCGAGTTATTATTATTGATTTTATTGAAAAAATTTAAATTTCAGATTTAGTGAAAACTTTTTCACATCACAAAAAACTTCAAAAAATGAAAACTTGGCAAATAACAACCCTGGTCGGCACCCATATCCCCCGGGGCTTGAACAGCTTCGTCTTTTTACACATATTACACGAACATCGACAATGTTCGTTAAAATGAGCGTAAAAATGCATTCAGTTGCTTGTCAGCATTCAACGAAGCAGGTTCTCGTCGCATCTTTTGGTATTAAAAATCACAATAGTTTGCAAACAACATTTGTTCGAACACTGCTTGAAACAATAATTACTAACAATTTTCCTCTGGGTTATACACATGCCTCTCACAAATACACTCACATTTTTATCATGCTTTCTTTGTACGTCTGGTTATATGCGACACGTTTTTTGTTTTGACCAGCTTTTGTGGTAAAATAATTGGCAAACAAAAACAGTTCTTCGAAAAATGGGAAATCAATTTGCGATTTTAAAATAATTTGTAGCATTAATTACATGTTTATGAATTTACAAATGTGATATTTTGTGCTGCTAAGGCCTACGAAAAGCTTCAAAAAAACACAAAAAAGTCAATATATTGAAAAGCTATTGTACTCAGCACATAAAAATAATCGATAACTAGTAAACAAATTTTGTTCATGGAAGAAATGTGGTGAAAAATGTATTTTAATATATTTTACTCTTAAATTGGTAGTAAACTTTATTAAGGAATATGTTTTTTTAATATTTTTATAATGCAAAAAAATGCGAAAATGCGAATTACTCAAAAAGAAAAAAATGTTTTTTCGAACGCATATCCGTTTTCTTTATTAATATTTTTTATTGAGTTAAACACACTTCTTCTTATGTTGTATGTTCTTAACTAACTTAATCCTAAGCAAAAATGTTCCTTATATACTAGGTTATCTTTATTAATGATAAGCACTACGCAGCAAATATTCATTGAGCCTGCATTAGTTCTTAGTTTTTTAGAGTCTTGTAAAATTTATATCCTAGGGTTTTATGATCTTGTTTATTATTTTAACCCATGTGTCTACAAATGTGTTTTACGAACTAAAGAATACTTATCTATTACAAAGAGAATATGTTTATAATAATCTATTTAAAGACAAAGAATATATGTGCACGATAATGTATTATAAAGATAAAGAAAGGAAAATATGCTTATCTGTTATAGAGGAAAAAGAATAAAGAAAATATTTTCCAAGCAAAGAATTAGTCCTTATATTAGTGACGTTAACTCTCCCCTGACTTAAACGAGAGCGTCCCGATCTCTGATAAATTTCTCAACTTGTTGTTGATAATAAATTCTAAACGATTGCTCTGTATTTGTCCAATATGTATTTGTATATTTTCATTCCGATAAGGACTATACCAAAGATGGTTGTGATGAATAGGAATGTATAAAAACCTGATCTTATAGGGTTCTTCATATGGTATGATTAGTTTCTTTAATGAGTCGATGTTGCCAAATGCGTTGTATCGGTTTGAGCTGAGAATTTTTTCAATTTCAAAATCTTCGTGTATGTTTTGAATGTTATTGGCCTCAGTATTTTGCCATGAATATTTTATATAGGTCTTGTTGTCTATTGTGACTTGGTCCGTGTATGTGACTAAGGTTACACCAGTGGTGGTGATATGTCGACTGTATGGTCCCCGTACAATAATATAAAACCTTCTTCGATTTCTAGTAAATCGTCATTATACTCTTGTATGACTGTACACTTACTGTCTCTGTTGTCCAGTAATGGTAATATACATGTGTCTGGTCATTTTTGCTTGACAGATATTTATTCCTAAAGAATTCTTGCATTGGTTTACTCTGACGTAGTCCTTGTTGCATTGGGCAACTTGATTATCTGTTTGTATTTTTCCATGCCTAAAGCTTATAGGTGTGACTTTGAAAAGTTTACATTTATTATTTAAATAGGGTATTTATAGATGGCAATAAATAAATCTCTTGTCCTGGCTATGTGTATGTCTGCGTATTCCAAAATATTTATTATTGGTATTGAAGTTAATTTGTGCTGTATTATTCTCTAATGTCATTCATGTCCAAGGACTCTGACAAGTATTCGTTATTTTTTGCAGCGTTGGTTGTTCTAACGAGTAGAAGGAGTTGTTCATGTTGCTCAATGATGAGATGGTCTCCGATTTATGACCTTGTAGTAATTCAATATCTCTCGAACCTTGAGTTAATTCTGCGTTGTTTTTCATTATTATTATTAATAAATTTAATGCTTCTTCCATTTTATAAAATCATCATGGTCCGGTATTTCAGTGATGAATTTTTAGTGCTGACCCTAGGAAGTTTATTCCTCGTTTGCTTCTGTGTTCCTGAAGTTGGTCCTCTAGGTTTTCTATCTTTTTATCAAAATTAATTCCTCTGTGGTGGCTTATAGTTGCTCGTAATAACTTTATTTTATGGTGTAAATATCTCGTTAGATTAGTTACGTGGAAGAGGTATGAATGTTCATTATATATAAAAACATCATCAGTCCTGGTTAATACATATTTTTGTCCGTGTCTCCCTTGGTTCCTGCCGCGTCGTTACGAGTAATATCAGGAAGGTGATCATCATGACTTAGAGTGCAGTTTTTAATGTTATCTTTATGTACAATCTTCCCCCTTGTAGTTAAGACAGTGTCCTCCACGGTCTTCCTTTACAATATATTAATATATCTGGCGTCTTTCTCTTCTTCTTACTCCTTTAATTTTTACTAATATTTGTTCATCTGTAGAAAAGGTTCGATGCTTAGTTCCTTGATTTAGTCTTTCGATTGTTTTTTTCCGATGCCTTTTTAATTTTTCATAGAGTATCTTTTTTCTCGTATTTAATTCTGTTAAATATATGTCAACTGGTTTTGTCCTGTGACTGTGGTATGGGTGTTATTTAATTATCTTGTTGTTTTATATATTTCTTCAGCATCGTTATTGTTGTGGCATTTTGTATTTTAAATATTCTTTTAAGTATTCGGAGATTGTGCTGTGGAGCGCGTTCTACTTTGCCCGTTTGATGTCGATCTAGTAGACTGGAGTTTTTATCTTTTTATATGTATTTTATACACATCATATTTACTGCTGGTGTAATTCAGACATTTTTCGTTATCAGCTCATTAGTCGTTACAGTTTGGATAGTTATTCGTGAGAACTTCTTCAATTTCTTAGCCATATGTTCTCTTGAATCAATTTCTCTCAAGGTAAATGTATTTGAGAATTTGTCAATTGCGACTAGAAATGTTTTATTGTCATTGAAATATATGTCCATATGTATGTATTGACCTGGTTGTGTTGGTATGTCAGAATCTCCCTACTGGTGCACTGGGTGTACATTTTTATTAAAAGCCTTACATTGTTGTTTTATTTCGGGCCAGTAGTAATTTTCAAGTATCTCTCGTATATTGTTCCTATAGCCTCTGTGTGCTCTTTTATGTATTTTTTCAATTATTTCGGCTTGTTTTTCTTTTCCTGAACGTCGGTTAGTTTAGTTGTGTGCATACGAAGTTTCGGCGGTGCTGAAAGTGTTCTTAATGATAGGCTTAGTGCATAAATGTTTTCTGCGGTAGTATGTATTGCAGTCGTTTTATTGGTTGTAATACCTTTTTAGTTCGGTAAGCAAGTTTGTTCGTGTCGTGATGTTTACTGTATGACTTTGGACTTTGTTCGAAAATATTGTACGAGTTCGTGTTTCAATTTATTCTTCTATCGTGTAAGTTCAATTTGAATGGGCATTTATGCATTAATAGGTTGATTTACTCAAGTTGATGATTTCTGTATACTGAGCTTTCAGCTGAATGAACTGGTATCTATGGATGATTATTTAACATGTCTTGACAGGTTGTCTTGGTTGTGATACCAGTTTGCCTCCAAAAGTCTTCAATGATAGCTTTCCAACTGTTTTAGTTTTGGGTAAGGGTTTTTTCTGATATGGCATGGAGTTAAAGTTATGGGTCAAGTGTAGATATGTGAGTCGTTGTACGCATAAATATAATTCCTTATGTTTTGGAGTGCCCAGATTATGGCTAGTTATTCGCCTTTTCGTTCGTAGAATAATTTTCCTTCTGTTTTGCTCAGTGTCGACTGAGGAAGAATATGGGTTTTTCATTTGACCTGAGCACTGCTCAAATAGCATGTTGGAAGCGGTCTGTGGTTAGTTCGAATGGTTTATCGTAATTGTGTTGAAAGAGTTAAACTGTCCTTTAAACAATTTTTAATTTGTTAAACTCCCTGTATAGCGGCGCGTCTAACTTCTATTTTTGCTTAGCCACTTTTTTCTTCTCCTTATTTGGTCCGTTGTCCTCCTCCTTGAAATGCAGCCGTTAGTGTTTAGCAAATGCTAGCGTATCCCTGCACCGGAATTCCTGTAATAATCCTGTTATGCCCAGTGCAATCCTCATTAAGATCCTTAAGTGTTTGTGTGAGGGATCTTTTCAATTGCCTTCACTTTTCCGGATTAGTGGTGAATTTTGTTGTGTTTAATATATGACCTATAGTATTCAAATTCTTCTGGAAAGAATTTGGATTTTTCATGTGGACACCTTTAATGTCGCTTTATTAATGCGCGAATATACGTTTTCTTATATTTTGTATGTTCTTCTTGTGATGAGGAGTTAGATCAAAACGTCATCTATTCTGTAGACGTATGCCAAATTTGCTTATGTATTCTTCTTAGGATGTCGTCGACCATACCTTTGGAGATATGATGGTGGCATCTTTAATCCAGAATGGCATACGTATAGAATTCGTGTTTCCGCCATTTACACAGAAAGCAGTTTTTTCTCTGTAATTCCCTTCTTTATTCTAACCTGAGAAGTTTTTGCCAGAAATCTGCTGAGAGGAAGCCGCCGAAGAAATATTTTTTTTCATATTTCGTTTTTAATGTCTGACCGGGGATTCGAACCCTGGCCTTTCGTCTAATAAGCCAAAATACTACCCACTAGACCACGGCGGCTTCATATTTATATCAGGAATAATATATCGACCAGTAATTGTATCAGAATTTAACTTTTGGAAGTCTATCACCATTCGGTTTTTTGGCCGTCCATCTTCATCCAAGCCTTTTTTGGCACAGTCCATATTGGAGAATTATATGGGCTATTACTTCTTTGAATAATACCGTCATTCAACAGTCTTTTTATTTCCCTATTTACGAAGTCATTATCCGCTATGGGATATGGGTATTGCTTCGTACGGGCGTACTACAAAGGAAAACTCATGCTGAAAATTAAGTTATTCCCGGTTAAGGTTTGTCAAAATTAATCAAAGGGCACCCTTGAGCAATCTAAATATTATATAAAGTCCGGTTTTAGTATCTAAGAAGATTCTACAAATGAAAGCATTAAGTTTGTAGGAGATGAGACTTTTTAATATTTGTTTGAAGTTTATGTGTTTATTCTTTTTCTGTTGGAAACGTATGTATCTTCAAATCTATCAATTTATTTCAAGTAATATAGAAAACTGTAGGTTAAATATAAAAACTTATAAGTCTGAAAAATGGGTCCTTTTATAAGTACAAATAAAGTACATTTTCTTTTATATTATACATTAAAATGGATATATTGTTTGTTTCAATAGTTGAATTTATTTTAAACAATATTAAATTAATAAAAAATCTTTTTGAAAATGAGATTGTATTTATTGTATAGACATAATTAAAAATTATTTTAACAATTTCATACACCCCCCCCCCCCCCCCCTTTTCTATTTGTATTATTTAAGCGCGTATGTTAGCATGTTAGTTACTAAAATTATTATTTAGCTCTTTGAATCCTTTTGAGTATGTAAGGACTGCCCGTTTTGACTATAAAAAATTGACAACACTGTATTTTCTGGTATTACCGACATAAACATCCGATGAATGTTCTGGAAGGCGAAGGGACTTCCCTCTGTAGAATTATATGAATTAAACATTCATGCATTGCTGTATTTTGGTTGTTAATGTATCTTGTTTAGTTCGTTCTTGCGTTTTTGTTGAATATTTTTGTAATTTGTTAATCAAGAGAAACAAGCCTTTTGTTTTTGTTAGCTTTGTTAAACATTTTAATATAAACTAGTTTACACCATTTTCGTAACAATCAGAATGTGAGAAAAACGATTCTTCCCAGTATGGGATGTTGAGATCCCTATGGATGTGTGTTTCTGATAGACCAAGAGCACATCGTAATTATCTTAAAAAGTTTAGAGCCTTCTCCAATTTTTCGTAATTAGGATGATAAGGCTTTTGTTCCCCATAACTGGATGCCATATGCCATATTGCTTATAACTGTATTACAAGAAGCACTTTAAATCAAATCGAGAGTAACCGTGGTCCAATAAGCCAATACAATGGCAGATTTTAGTTTCTGTCAGCTATTTTTGCTTCAATATGGTAACCAGTAAGACGACGACGAGGAGCATATCCAGGCACTGATGTGGTTTTTTTCCTTATTCTTAAACCATTAATGCTCAATGAGATAATTTCTTTTAAGCTGTGCAGAAGTTATGTGGAAAGAAATTCTTAAATTGTTGTTGAAGAATGGACTTGTTTAGTGTTGTGTTAATATTTTGAACGGCTTTCTGTTCTATGCAATAAAAGTGGCTAGATATTCCCAAACTCTGCAGCAACATTTCAGTAAGCAATGTAGTGGTATATGAAGGAATTTACATAGTCTGACCAAAAAATTTACTACCAATCCGTGTTTGTAATAGCTTACCACAAATTTGTGAAAAATACGCAAAAACTGTAGCAAAAAATTTTCTATCTTTGGGAAATCTAACAGTTATTTCAGTAAAATCTTGATTGGAGTATTTCTGTTCCATTACAACTTAAGCAGCTGCTACACAACTCCAGACAAAATGTTTTGTTTTTAACTTTTATTAAAAAAAATTAGAAAATACAATTTTAATATTTTTTTTTAAGTTTGTGGTAGACTATTGTAGATTGTATTCCTGATGTCGTTTGATTTTTGGAGAAACATATAGGATTAGAACAAAACTTGAACAGAAACCGAATCCATATTCATCACATCGAAAGTCGTTTCAAAATTGATTTCTTTCAAAACGATCGTGTTTCATCACGATACCTGAATATTTCAGCTTCTTCTAGACTGTTGATGTTGCAAATTAATATCGTTTCATGGGATCTACGTTCATTTTCTTTAAAAACAATCTCATGTTATGTTTTGCGACGTTAGGCCCCCAATTTATCAAAAAAATTCTTTTATGACTCTCCTGAGAACGAAGTATTTATCAAAAAACTCAATTACCCAGGCAGTTATCTTGATCTTTTCTCTTTTATTATTGTCGAACATAAGATACTGGGAAAGGCTAATCATATACACAAAGATCGGATTGTACATATCGCTATATTAAATCCTACTAAAGTCGTTTAATTTCACCGTAGATATTTAAAGCTATGCCATGGTGGCTTTTTTAAATGTCATTTCTTCTGATATAACGTTTATTTAATCGTCTCCAGAATCTACGATACCTCCTGTGTATAAATTGATACTTCTTTCATGAATGCAAGAAGCTAAACCACATCGAAATGGTAGTCATAAAGCTATACAAAAATATTGCGCATCCTGAAAATTTACTCTCAAAAGGTTTTTTTTGTTTACTTGTTTTAAAGGAGGAATAACAACTGTAGCATGATTTCTCCAGGACACAGTCCTAAAGCTATGCAAAGATTAAATACAATATTAATTCCTTTCTTCTCTCCAGATACAGATTGTCATCGAGCTAAGAACAAAGCCCTGCATCACACCGTGTACTTGAGGACGACTTGTCTCTTCCCCCCAAGAACCCATCGCAAATTGCAGTTAGTCGCGTGCAATTCGCATTACCGCAACCGATATGATGTGGGCAAATCAGTATCGCCTTACTTTCCGTTTTCCCATCTTGAGGAAATACCCTGTGGAATGATCCAGTTACATGACAACATCAGTTCAACCTTTCGCAGAACGTCTTCGTCACTTGTGCTTTTTATAGACGCTTCCGCTATCTGCTGCTGTAGTCGGGACCGCTATTGCTTATTCGCAGCTAACCGTACATAGAGTAGCCGAACCTATGAACCCCCATGTAGCCGAAGTTAGCCAAATGAACTATAAATATGAGTTGAAAGTAGAAGAACTATATTTGTATTTATTTGGTGCGTATGTAGGCTATACATGCACCACGAAAAAAATTAACCAAATTTAAGTAACTTGATTTTGGTAACATTAAAATTATTCGTTTAATACAAAGAGTAAGAGAAAGAGCATAGACGCGGAACAACAGTACAGCAGTCGACGAAAATGCTGCCGAACTGTTTTTTCTGCCGTATGCCGACGCTTAAATTCTTGAAAGCAATGCAAAAAGAAAAACAGAGCTGATAAAAAAATCAAAACCAATAAACAACATTTAAGTTTATGAATACTTTTCATATGCAAAATGACACTATGTTGCCTAAGAAAATTTACCTTATACAGAAAAAACTCACCGAAAAAAAATAAAAATTTGGTTAGAAAATAAGCCAAAACACTAATTGGCCAAATTTCATACGCCTTTGTATCGTGGATGTGTATGAGATACACTGTTTGTTTGTGAACTTAGTGTTATCCTGCTATATTACGTATCGTATTCCAAACGTCAAAAGCGATAAGAAGACGAATCAGTTATAATATGATTTTCAAAGTAACAAAGTGAAAAATATTACGAGAAAATAAATTACTAATTAACTGTGCTAACAATATGTATTAATTTAAATTTATTGTTGACACAATTGACACAGAAAATATGTTACTATTTTATATTCTTCTTCTTATTACTGGCATTTACTTAAACTGCAACCACCGAAACCAACAAAAAATGGAAAAAATATTTGTATAAGGTATCGGATTTTTTTATATGAGACATTATCAAACAAACTATACACTGTGTATATTCGTCTAACAACACTCAAAACAACGGAATAGCAAGAGCTTGTCATGAATTGCCAAACAAATTATCAAACAAAACAAATAAATAGATATTCCAGAGGTTGCTTATAGAATCCAAGGTCAGTTTGCCTTTTCGTTTTATCATTTGGCTCACAAGCCAAGCCAATTCTGATATTTTCGGAATAAATAAAACCGTGTTCGAAACAGCTGTTGTTTACATTTGTTGTATTTATTTTAAAAATTTTTTTAGTTTTTTGACAACAATAAGCGTTTTATTAAGTAAACCTTTTAAAAATAAACCTTTTTAAATAAATAAACAAAACAGTACTGCTGTGGAAAAAACTCAACTTGGCATAAAATAATATAGCACGATATGTATTTATTAGAGGACGACGCGACCATGTCTCACAATTTTCTTATCAGATATTTGGTATTAATTTTGATAACCTCTTAAATATTAAATGCCTTATTCTCCTCCATAAGGTCATTACCTCAAGACAGCCATCATACTTACTTAGCCGAATTAAATTCGCAAGATCTAATCGCGGTAGGAAAATTATCCAATATAGTTATAAGACCCTTTTGTCAAAACGCCAGTTCTTTATTCATACCATTAGTCTTTGGAATGCTTTACCAAACTATATCCAAAACATAGGCAATACAATTAAGTTCAAAAAAGAGTTATATAAGTTGTTTAAGTAATTTTTAAAATTTTTTGATTGTTATTACACATTTTTTACTTTTTTATCTTCAATAGTGATTTAAAATGTTCATTTTTCAAATTTAGTCTTTAAATTTCATTGTATCTTAATGTATATAGTTTTTTACTTTGTTTGTGTATATTTCTTTATATTTGCATTCACTTTTCTTTGTATTTTTTTTCTTAATTTTATTTTTAACATATATTCATTTCTTTTTTAATCCCAATTTTATTTTTTCCCTCGATTACTTTATTTTATGAGATTATAACTTAGTCTAATTCATTTTTTATCTCAACATTGTTCTTAACTTTTTCTTACCTATATTATCAATGATTTTTTAAGTTTTTCTTTGCTGTACTCCCATAGCACTGTCATTTATAAGATTAATATCTTGTGGTGCTATGACTAATAATAAAAAATAAATAAAATAAAATCGAAAATTTGTGGGCTAGAACAATGGTAGGATCGTTACCCACTGCAGCCAAAAACATGTCCCTGAAAGCAGTCCATTTATCAAAACCTCCTTCAAAAGTTTTTATTTCGACTGCAGGGAGTTTAAGTGCCGGACGACAATCCAATGGTGTTTTCTGTTAGGGAACTTTTTCCTTCATCATATGGATAATCTTCGCTTTCACCAACTGGAATTGCTCGCAAGCCTCTTCGTATTTAGCTAATATTTCTTCTAAGACATCATCTTCTTCCTTCACCTTTTCCTCATCAGTACTTAAATCGTCAAAGGCTTCTAATATCTTGTTCCATCTGCGCTCTAATTCTGTTTGTTTATCCTCTAAAAATTCATTTGTGCAATTCCCTGAAGAAAGTTTTTCGAACGCAACGCAAAAACGCACCAATTGCTGAATAGCAGCCTTACACTTTCTATTTGAGACCATTTTTTAGTTAAAACCCGTAGCCAAATCAATAGAAACAATTTAATAATCCCAAATGAAACAAATACGAGTCAAAAAAAATTAATAAAGGTGATGGAAAAACGGCAAGTACAGACCAAAAAAGAATAATGTACTTTTCAATACAGTCCTCAAGGTCAGAACACTTTATAACTTACAGTTTTGTTTTAGTTCCGTGATTAAAAAAAAAAAATACCGTCACTGACAAATTTTGTGGAATCTATTTACATTACATTTGTTTTTACGTATTCAAATATTCTATTACTTCTCCTTTAATCATGTGGACTTCATTTACAAAAATACAGTTATTATCAGTGCTGGCACTTTAGGTGCGAAATTAACGACGTTGGTACTTTTTGAAATTTGTTGGTTTTGATACAACTAACACCATTAACGTTCAAAATTATTGCTTTAAAACATTTGTCCACATTTAAATAAAATTACTCACTTTATATATATTTAATAAATTTCGATTTGCACTAAATAAATTAAACTACCAAATTCTTTCCTTTCCCGTTACCAATTGATGTAGTTGTTGTCGATGGTGTAATTATCTCGTTACTGACGTCTGGCTGACGATGATTCTTACAGTTGTAATCATAAATCTAGTCTTCCAGGCTTGTGGCGATATTTATCGATGCTGCGGTGGAGCAAATACCATTAATACTGAAGTTGTTGTTGCGGTAGAACAATAGAATCGATAGAAAAAATTTTAGGTTACAAAGGTGAATGAATCAAGGATGATTTCAAAGGTATTCCTATTCTAGGCCTTCCAAGAATTTTATAGAAGGACCAAAATTTGGGCTCGATTCTTAGCCCAGATTAAATTTATCCTTTTTAAATAAAAAGTTAGGGTGTTCTTCTTAGAACTTTAAAATTAACTGTACAGCTTCTTGCTGTTTTATTATACAAAAAAGAAACTTAGTTAAGTAATGATACAGAAAAGATTAAAAAGAATTTAGTTAGCATACATGTATAAGAAAGAAACAGTGATAAAGAAACAATGATAATACACTCAATGCTACTAAAATGAAAGTAAAAGCTTAACTCTAGTTTATAAGTAATGATTTTCCAATACACATAGAGAAATTAAATGAGAGATATATTCAAATAAAGAAAAAATAACTAAAATAAATGATATTAAATTAATTAATGATTTTTAAATATAAAATATAAAAAAATGGTTGAAGTCGCTTCAACACTCCTCGAGGACAAATTCTTTTGAAACAAAATAGACGGTCAGGCCAATGATGTACGGTACATCCCTTAATTGGGATTAAATCCGAGAAAACCGAATATCACACTATTCTCACAAACGGACGGAATCCTCTCTAATTAGAGATCTTCATGCTTTTAAACAGTATGGGAAACCAATCGAAAAATTTTATACTGAAGTTATGGAAATCCAATCGGCTTTATCTAATAACCTGTCAATTCACAAATTCGATGTTTATGTAATTAATTCAAAAAGAAATCTCTTTTCCGAAATGGGTTCTACTATTAGAGCAATGAGAGCAGAATCATTGCCGGTAGCACTTGAATTCTGCATTAGAGAACAAAACATTTATTAAATAAGGTCAAATTTGAATAAACCTAAATATCCTCAATGGAGACCAAATTATACTCCGTATGCTAAATATTCGCAAAATTATTCAAATAATGCACCAAAACAAGGAAATTATTATCAACCTCGAAGAAATTTTAATTTTTCGGTGAGGCCTTACCAAGTTAATAACAATAATTTTGAGCCAAATTTAAACAATCATAATCGTAATTTTTCTTTCCAAAATTCTTAAATGCAGCGCGAAAATTTTTCGTATTATAAACCCAACCAGCGTTTCAATAATTTCTCGAGACCAATGCTTGGAGGCAAGCACAACCAGCACCAGAACCAATGGATACCAGCAGTGGGTTTTCAAAATTTGAAAGGAGTACTAGCAAAATTAAAACCAGTTCAAACACTACTATGTCCCCCAGGATTACTGTGAAACCATAAAAACATGTCGAAAGAGTAACAATTTATATTAACTAAAATGACACGTGAAGATTTTTTTCCTACATAAACTCGGAAACAAGCAATTCATAAAAGAAAAAAAATTCATAAAAGAAAACTAACTTGTAAATTGGCTAGGGATATGTTGGATGCAATTTATAAAAAGTGAACCCTATAAAATGTTTTATAAAGAATCTATGGAAGTGGATACAGAATTCAAAATAATTGATTTATTAAGTATAAGGATATGATGGAGTTACTAAGGTGTATACCGCCTATGCACCATGAATATTTTAACAACCTCACACACAATCTAAATGAGGAGAAATAATATGGCAATATCTTTAATATTATTTTAATATACATGCTCTCTTTCTAATTACATAAATAGAATAGATACAGAAAAATTTCCGTATTTATTTTAAAGCTATTATATTCATCTGCATCAAAAATAAAATATTTACAATTTCTATTATTTAATTTCTTTAAAATAATAATTTCAAGAACTTACCTTAAAAACCTAATTATTTAGAGGACTCACTAGGTATACAATTCTTTTGGATAATTTGTTCCGTACTATAGTGAAACTAAAGTATTTTGTTTGCTAATCAACCCAATGTAATAATTATATTGGAATTATATAAACGTAGTAGAGTAACCTTAAGTGAAAAAATTTACTTATAATAATATTAAACAAAGAACACAAAGTGAACTTATTCTTTTTCACAAACAAAAAAGTCATTTTATTAATTATGAAAGTGGTTTAAGGCCATTTTAGGTCCTGAAACACAACTTATTTTTCTAGTAAAGTTTACAAAACGTATTACGTTATATATTCTAAAATATTTAAGGTCACAAAATTATAAAAACAACTTAAAGCCAGTTAATATAATAATATTTTTGAAACAATTCAAACGTAAACCCTTAAATATCTCAATATAGGAAAAAATGGACTTAAACCACTTTCAAAATAAACGGCTCTATATAATTGACAAGCAAGTGACACACTTCCTATTTTCAAAGATATTAGAAAGTCAAGAACTCTTACATTTTTAGTATTTAAATTGCATGGTTATTTTGACGGACTGTTAGGCTTAGATTTTCTGACAAAAATTGGAGCAACAATTGACCTAAAACAATAACAATACCTCTTAAACCGAAACCAAATTTCAAAATTCACCATAGCGGCAAACTCAAAACAACTCGTAAAACTACCAGTTGATTATAAAAATGGAAATTTTAATACAAATACAATAACTCTAGGCAATGCTCTATTTATTTCTCCTGGCATCTACTTTGCAAAAGATTTTTTCAGTACAATAGAAATAGTCAATCCCACTGAAAATGACCAATCAATTTTCTTAGAGCAATCAATTTTCTTAAGACAAATCCATATAACTCAGAAAACTTTGTTGAACTGAATAATATTAATATAGATCTCAACCAAAACAATGAACGGACTGAAAATTTACCTGAGTTACTCCGAACAGAACATTTGAATAATGAGGAAAAACAAAAACTTCTAAAATTATTTATCAAATATAGTGTTATCTTTTACAAAGAGGGTGAAAACTTAACCTTCATAAATGAAATAAAACAAAATTAAGACAACGGATGATACTCCTATTCATACGAAGTCTTACAGATATCCTTTCGTTCACAAGGAAGAAGTATGAAAACAAATATCAGATATGTTATAACAGAGAATTATTAGGCAACATGGAGTTCTCCAGTATGGATTGTTCCAAAAAAAAATTGATGCATCAGGGAAGACAAAATGGAGACTAGTTATTGACTACAGGAAGCTAAATGAGAAAACCATTTCAGATAGATATCCACTTCCAAACATCTCAGAAACATTGGACAAACTGGGCAAATGCCTTTACTTTTCAACTTTAGATTTAGGAAATGGCTTTCACTAAATTGAAATGAATCCACAAGATATACCAAAAACAGCTTTTACTATGGAAGGGGGTCACTATGAATACGTAAAAATGCATTTTGGCTTAAAAAACGCGTCCTTAACTCTCCTAAAGATTATGGACAATGTCCTAAATGATTGGAGAAATTTGGCTGGTATATTTAGACTACACAATTATATTTTCGAGATCTCTCCAAGAACATACTGCAAATCTGGAAAGAGTTTTCCCGAAATTGAGATCTTTAAATTTTAAGGTTCAACTGCACAAGTCAGAATTTCTGTGAAAGGAAATTGCTTTTTTGGGACATGTAGTTACAACAGAGGGCATTAAACCAAATCCAAAAAAACTAAAGGCTATTCAAAAATTCCTAACACCACACACTAACCTTGAAATAAAATCTTTCATAGGCCTATTTAGTTACTATAGGAAGTTTATCCCAAACCTAGCAAAACTTACAAAAAACTAACTGTAATTTTTTCTGATGATTTAACTTTCAAAATCATGTATTTTAACCATCATCGATAAATTTTCTAAATTTGCGTCAGGATATACCTTACCATCAAGAACAAGCGTTTGTGTACTCAAAGCTTTGAAATCATTTATGAATCTTTTAGGATTGCCAAAAAAATTGTTTATGATCAAGATACTGAATTCACTTCCAACATTTTTAAGGATTTTTGTAAACAATATGAAATAATACTTCACTGTACATCATTCCAACAATCCAGTAACAACTCTCCAGTGGAACGTCTCCACTCAACCCTAACTGAAATTTATAGAATTATTGTGGCAACTAGAAAATCAAAGAAAATGGAAGTAGATCACAAAGAGATATTAAATGAGACGTTCATAACTTACAATAAATAAATTAAATGAATTTAAAGAAAAATTATACACTTTTGTTAAAGAAAAAGTCATGAAAGCTAAAATTAAAAATATTAGTCGCCTTAACAAAATGAGGGAAACCCTAGAGATTAGGAACATAGATGAGGGAATACAGTGTGCTCTCTCCTAAATGACACCTCCCATAAGCGGACACCTCCCATATACGGACACTTTTTCCAATTCTAAAAAAAATTGTAAATGATTTTAAAAATATTTTCTTCTTAAACAGGCAAACCTCCCATACCAGGGCACGAACACATTTTTTCCACAATGTATGACATTTTATTTCCCCATGACCGGACAGCTATGTAACACTATTTTTTTGTATACATTTTTCTTTATTCGTTAAGTTGACTTTTCAATAAAATGTGAATGTAAAAGGTGATTCCCGAAAAACTAAAAAGCCAATGCCTAAATGCCTATTAAAGGGAAAGTAAATGTCATTGAAATTCATAAAAATGCAAAACTCAGTGTACGCGAGTTAGCAAAGAAACGTAAATTCAGGAAAGCACAAACTGTTTGCGTCATCAAAAACAAAGACCAAATTTCAAGATTGTAGGACACTGATATCACTCCGGATAGAAAAAAGGATGTGGAAGCCCAAAGGACTTAACATTGATAAATTGTACTGCGAATGGTTTGTGAACGCTCGAAACAAGGGCATTCCTCTAGCGGGCACATTTATAAGGAGCAAGGCTAAGAAAATTCCAGAGAAACTTAATTACGTCGATTTTAGTGCCTCAACTGATTGACTTTTCGCGCTATTTCTGGAGAAGCCGCTAGTGTTAACCAAGATGATGTCAAAAGTTTTAAAGTGTCATCTTTCATTGAAGGGTGTTACTTGCGCGATATATATAATGCTGATGAGACTGTCTTATTTTTTCGTGTTTTACCCGATAAGACATTTGCATTAAAAGTTGAAAAATGCAAGGGTGCAAAAATGGCTAAGGATAGACCCACGATTTTGCACTGCGTTAATATGGAACGCCTTTTTGTTATTAGGAAAGCTGCAAAACCTATGGCTTTTCACAACATCAATTTGAACAATTTACCGGTTACATGACCCTCAAACAAAAAAGCTTGGACAACGTCTGATTTTATAACTGATTTCCTAGTGCAGATGATAAAAAGATGAAGCTTAAAGAACGTAAAGTATTGCTATTTTTAGACAATGCAGCTTTGCATCCCCGTGATCTAAAATTGATAAATTTTAAAATTATTTTTCTCCCAGCAAAGACAACATCATTTTGCCATTCCCTGGATCAAGGCGTTATAAAAAACTTTAAATTTTTTGTGCAAATCTTTGTTTTTAAAAAAATATTTTACTGCAGATGGAAGAGGCAAATTTTGCTTCGGGACTTATCAAAATCTATTAATTTTTTAGATATCGTTTATTTCATACATAAAGCGTGGGAGCAAGTGAGTGCAGATATAGCGAAAAATTGCTTCAGAAAAGCTGGGTTTAAAAAAAATATAGCCCAAATGATGATGGCTGTTGGACTACAGAAGTTGAGCTTCCACTATCAGCGCTTGCTCACTCCCCAGATATCATTAATCCAGTTCAGAGCCAGATACAAGTTGCCGTCGAATATTATATCAATTTAGATAATGACATAGTTATTAATGATGAAGATGTGGAAAGCATTAGTAATGTTAATAGTTTCCGAAGAAACGGTGGAAAACTCGTTAAGACAAGTTAACTTCTTATAAAGGGGCTTATTTAGCCACAAAAAACTTAAAGAGTTTTCTCTATGTCACAGCGACCTTTAAAATTCTGACACATCTTCAAATGCATTTCCAATATATTAAAATTAAAGGAAAAACTGGTTTTTCAAGCTTCTTCTTTTTTATTCACAAAAAAATTAATGAAAATTTTGTTTGCTTTTTTTATATTCTTTTCTTTTTTCGCAAGAATATAAATGAACTTTATGTTTTTTTGTCTCATCTTTATATGTATGCTTTTGTTGTTTAAATAAAAGTGTTTTTAGGGTAATATATTATAGTTTATTGATTACCCTTTTTGGGTTACTCTCATAAACGGACACTTCTCATAAAGTTTGTAAACTGAAGCTTAAGGGACTTGAAAACAAACTACATATATTATATCCATATAAACGTGCAAAACGTGAACTTTTTAATGGCTTATGCTCTGTAATAAAATATATAACTGGAAACATGGACGCAAATAACGCAGTGATAATAAATAGACAAATACAGGAATTTCAGAACACAACATCGAATTCAGCAATAACAGAAGAAAATCAAAAAAGTTTGAATATAAAAATGATACAAAGATTAAAAAATCTGACATTTAAACAATAACCAAGAAAACATTTCAAAATTTTTAGAAAACTGTCAACAAAAACAGCTAATCACATTCTTAAGGAAAACAATGCGTTATTGAAAATCCAATATATTGTTACGTTTTTACCTTTTAAAAACGTTTGAAATATGAGCTCGTAGATTGCAATTAAAAATAAAAATAAATTTGTGTTTAATTTTAAATAAATTCTTTATTATTCGCACAATTTTGTGTGCCTCTGTTCACAACTTGTTCTAACAACGACAATTGCTTTATTTGTTATTCCTTTTGTTTATGCCCTTTGCGATAAACAATAACAATTATTACACAATTGTTCTATAGATCTTTGTAACGGAGATCTTAAAACGACGATTGCATACTTCACACGCAAAGCGTCTTCACACAAGACTGACTGAACTTTTACTCCGACTTTGCATGCTTTGCTTTGCCTTTTATATAGCAACGTAAACAGTCTGATGAATTTTCTCGTAGGCGAAGATTCTGGTCTTTGCCTTCACGAAAATTCTATGAATGTAAGCAACATGTTTACATTCATGTAAACAACATGTTTACATTCATACGTGCTTTCTTCTTTGTTGTTGTTTTTTATATCTTGTTTACGTTCGTCCCTTCATCGTTGTTGTTGTTTGTTGTTTACTTGTTTATTTCTTTTTTTCTTGTGATACTGATGTTGTTGTTTTATTTTTTGTTTATTTGTTAATTAAGTAAACAAGTACGTTGTTTCGTTTTTGTAGCTTTTATTTAACATTTTAATGTTTTAATGTTAAACAATGTTACACCTGTTTTTCCTTAATAATTTTTAAGGATAAATATTAAATGAAGTAAATTATAATATTAAAAATGGACACTTAGTGAAGTGATCAACCCTCGCGAAATATGTATATGAAGGCCAAAGGTTCGATTTAAAATATATTCATTTCTTACTCTCTAATACATAATAATCTAGCTTAATCATGTTCATGAACATTCAGCCACTCCGTTGCTTTATCTGTCCTTGAAATATATATTATGTGTTTGTTGATCTTAACGGTATTTATTCATTATATTAGGGTAGTTCATATTTCTAGGGTTAATATTATTATAATTCATTTAATCTTTATTGATTAAAATATATTGAAGTATTGCTTATTATTAGGGTATTTATTAAGTTATTTATAAATACTGTGACTGTGGCCCAACAACACCGTTTCCACTTTCGTAACGCAGCAGCCCACTTAAGCCTGTTCGTCCCGAATAGGCTCATTATCTCTTCTCCCATATTTCGCCAGTCGCTCTATGTGGACGACCTTCATTTTTGCTCGGGGCCTGTTAGCTTTCTGTGTCCTGTACACGACATAGTTTAACCTTTTAATTATTTTATAAGGACCATCCCAGCATGTAGCTTGGGAGATAATCCTTTCTTCCGCGTTGGGTTGTAAAGTAGAACCAGTTGTCCCTCATTGAAGTCATTCCTGTTTTCTGCACGATCATACCCGGCTTTCATTCTATCACTGACCATTCTTATACGTGTGCGCACAAATTCATGAAGTTCATTTAGACTTTCCTGTTGTCCAGTGTATGTGCCATCCCTCTCTTTTATCTCAGTCCCAAAAATAACCTTGGAGGGTGATATAAATATTGAATCCTGGACCGCTGATCGGTATGTCAGTTGAAACCTCGGAATGTATTCGACCCAATATTTCTGCTGCTCGCTGACTACTTTTCGCAAGTAATCTTCTAGGGTTCGAATAAACCGTTCTACCATTCCGTCGGACTGTGGGTGATCGGCGTTGTTCGAGTCTTCTGAATACCGCATTCCTCACACATTTCCTTTATTACCGCTGACTCGAAATTTCTGCCTTGATCGAAATGTAGCTCTATCGGAACCCCGTAGCGGCACACCCAGTTGTCTACAAAAACATTTACTACTGTATTCTCCTGTTGATTGGGTATGGCATACACTTCCGGCAATTTACTGACATAATCTATCACACTGAGAACATATCGGTTTCCGGCATCGCTGACAGGAAAATGGCCTGCTACGTCCATTGCTATCCGCTCGAAAGGTGCGCCCGAGTTATATTGTTGGAACTGACCTCGACTTATTCTGGACACAGTTCGCGATCCAATCCACCACTGCTTGCTGACATCCAACCCAATAATAACGTTGTTTTAGTCTCTCCAACGTCTTTGTCACTCCAAGATGTCCTCCGCTAGCACTATTATGGAATTCAGTTAAGACTACCTTGGTTTAGGAGGAAGGCACCACCATTAGGCTGGATGATATCTTGTCATCAGCGCTTTCCCATTGTCGATATAAGCAGCCGTTTATAAATTTTAAACTGTCCCATTGCGCTAAGCATGCTTTTGTAATTGGACCTGATGGATTCGGCTTTCACGCTATGTTTATACTCCAAATTACAAGTTCGGCGTGAGAGAGCATCAGCATTCCCATGTTTTATGCCTCTTTGGTGTTCAGTGCTGAAATCGTAGGTCGGGTGCTAACTGTCCTTCAGGGCTCTTGAATTGCAGCAGCCATCTCAGTGCGGAATGATCAGTCCTTAGTAGAAAATGTTGGCCATGCTGGTACTTATGATAATGTTTTATGCATTTCAGTACTGCAAGTAGCTCATGTCGAGTCACACAAAAGTTCTGTTCAGGTTTCGACAGTGTGCGACTATAGTAGTCTACAACTCTCTCTTTACCATTGACCACTTGGGAAAGTACAAAACCAATATCATATCCGCTAGTATTACTGTCCAAAATTAATTTTTTTCCTGGGACTGGATACGCCAAAACTGGTGCCGCACACAATAGGTCCTTCAGCGTCTGGAACGCCTTTTCCTAGGAATCACCCCATTGATACCCCTTGGTTTTGTTGGTGCTCATGCAAGCTTGCAGCCACACTAGCAAAGCTAGGCACAATGAGTCTGTAGTATGTGCATAGTCTCAAAAAACTGCGTAATTCATGAAGATTCTGGGACGAGGCCAGTCCTTTACTGCTCGTATTTTATCCTCATCCGTAGATATGCAAGTTGTGCCCATCACTACTATATCATCAAGGTACACCAGGCAAGTATTCCAACGCAGTCTCTTTAATACTCGTTCCATAAGCCGTTCAAATGTGGCCGGAGCATTACAAAGTCCAAATGGCATGACTTTAAGCTGCCACAAGTGCCGTTTTCTCCTTGTGCTTGTCTGCAATCTCGACCTGCCAATATCCGCTTTGTAGATCCAATGTAGAGAACCACTTTGTTCCGGCTAGCATACCAAGCATGTCGTCAACTCTCGGTAGCAGATAACTATTATTTTTAGTGACGTCATTCAGCTTCCTGTAGTCTACGCAGAACCTTGTATGTTTCTTTAGCAGCTTTTTGGCTTTATTTCTCTCTGGAGCTGCTAGACCTGCTACCCATTTCTCCACATTTACTTCGAATTCCCTTTGGTCCTTAGCTGTCATTTCGGCAGGTTCCGGCAATCGTTTGCTGTTTATCACTGCATCTACTGGGACACATTAGCCCGGCTCGGTGTTTCTACAGATGACTTTTTCTTGGCCTGATAAATTTAGCAGTCTTATTAGGACTATTCTCTGTTCGGTGGATTTGACGAGGAACTTTGCTGACAAGTCCGTCTGAATTTCCGCTGGTTCAACAACTCACAAGGGTTTTTCCTCGCAATCTCTCTCCACACGCGCCCTTATCAACGATTCACTCTGAGGTGATAATTTGTGTCGCTTGGCAGCAACTAACCTTCTGGCGTGCCCCTGATGTTTTATACCACGTCAAGATGTAACTCCACATTTCGCCAACTCATTATCTGTGGCCCCATATTCAAATTGATGCCATGAGCTGTTATACAATTGGCACCAATGATTACTTCGTCCACAATATCGGCAACAATAAAGACATGACTTACACAAATGTTGGCTACAGTCACCTTCGCCTCTGTTATCCCGTGGACGGTGGCAGACTCTCCGTTATCTGTCCATAGTCTTACATTACTTAGTACCTCACACTTCCCCTTCACTACATTTGTTCTGATGTCGCACCGGTGTCTATAGTGAAGGTATGTTGTCTGGCATTATGTACGCACGCTGTAAGGTTGTTATTTTGTTGCATAACTGATATGGAGATTGTGGGGCCCTTACTTGTAGGATCCAGCACCTACCTCTCAGTACTCGTTTTAGTTTAACGGGGACTCTTGTGAAGATGGTGGGACGGATCTTGATCTTTTGCATGGCGCTTTGCGATTTCTCTGGAAATGACCGCTCTTTTCTCAATTAAAACATTTAAGTTTCGCCTTCTGTCCATTTTCCTCCAAAACTTGCCTCATCATTTCTTTAAATTTATTTAGAAGGATTAAATTCTTTATTTTTTATTTATCTTCCTCCACGACTTCCATTTTTCGCATTTTGCTTACTTGTGGTCTAGAAATCATGCGAGCGGTCTCCTGGACTAGTGCAAAAAACACTGTCCCTGCAAAGGTTGTCTTCTGTGTAGAACGTACCGCTACTTTGATGTCTGGGTCACGTATGCGATTAACAAACGCCTCAGTTTTAAAGTTCTCTATCAACGGGTGGTTTTCTCCAGGGTATGCGAGCTTCACTAACCTCTCAATTTCCATCACAAAGGCTTGAAGTGACTCATTAGCCATTTGCGCTCGGCACCTTAACTCCATGCGGTACAGTTCCAATTTGTGCTCATCGCCGAATTTAAGCTGTAATACCACCAACGGTCAACGGTCTTTTCCAAATCAAACATTTTTTATTGTGAATATTATTTATTAGTATTTGAAATACTTTAACTTACAATTCATAAATATTATTGAAGACGAAAGAATTATCCTTAACAAAATTAACAATGTGTTTCCTAAATAAATTCCAATTCGTCTCCACTTTTACATCATCTGGCAACGAGTTGTATAGCTGAAGACCCTTATAGAACGACGAACATTGTCCTGCGTTTGTTGATACCTTTACGATCCTGAAGTGTTCAGCATTACGCGGCTGGTGTGGTTAAACCTCTCTTACATAGCTCATTTGCTCGGTCAAATATTCAGGCGCCGCTCCCATTTTGATTTTTTGTACAAAATTTATAGTGTTTAACTCAATTATTTGTTTTATATTAAGCCACCTTAGTGTTTGCAACATATAGTTTATTGGTGTATATCTGTAACATTTTAATATTGTGCGCATTGCCCTATTTTGAAGTTTTTGCAGTCGTTCGATCTGGTTTGTTGGGCAACATGAGTATAAAATAGTCGATCCGTATTCAAAATGTGGTTGTATTATAGTGTTATAAATATTAATTGCTGTTTTATTGTTATCTGTTTTCTAATTCGTTTAAAGAAACTTACTTTTTTGGCCGATTTTTTTACATATATAGTCGATGTGGTTGTTAAATTTTAGTTCTTTATCTATAACTACGCCTAAATAGTTTATCTGGTACACGTTCTGTATTACTTGATTGTTAATTTTAAAGATTTTGTCGCTATTAGCGGTAATTTCCATTATTCTCGTTTTACTTTCATTCAACTTAAATTTATTCATATCCAGCCATGTTATCAATACGTTCATATCCCGGTTCAGGTTGTGATAGCATTGCTCAATTGTATGACACAAACCATTTTAGTTCAGTATTTCTGATGCCATATTTATACAATTTCCGAATTTCCCTGTCAATAGTTTCAAAAGCCCGTTTAAAATCTAAGAATATTGCAACAATATTTTTGTTTTTTTAATTTTTTCCACCTGTTGAGAATGTAATTAATTGCCGTTTCACATGAGAATTTTTTCCAAAAATCAGATTGATGTCTATTCAGAATTTTTTTCGTTTCTATATATTCTTCTAGTTGTTCCTTTACAACTTTTTTCAATATTTTTCCACATGTTTTCAATATATTAATTGGGCGAAATTCTTCACAGTTTTTTGTCCTTGAAATTTTTTCAATTGGCGTTATTATTGATATTTTCCAATTTTCAGGGAGTATTCCATGTATTAACGATTCATTTATTATGTCCAGAAGTGTTTTCCCAACTATATTCCAACTATTTAGTATCATTTTACATGAAATTTTATTATGATCATATTTGTCTTTTAAACCCTTACATATATTTTTCAGTTTATCCAAATTTATTGCATAAAATGAGAATTGAGAGCTTATCACAGGAATATTACTTTCATATTGTTATTGTTTTTATTAAATTTATTAGCTATATTATTAAATTTATTAGCTATATCGCAGTTCTCCTTATATCCTATTTGATTAAATATCACCGACTCAATTGCATTTTCGTTTCTCTTAAGAATATGGGTTTCAACTTCTTTCCATATCTGTTTTTGGTCTCTGACATCGTTTATTTTTCCATTGACGTATCTGTTTTTTTTCATTTTCTATATTCACTTTGTATATATTTCTAATCATCCTATAATTGTTCCATGCTTCCCCAGTATTTTCGATACGAGCTATACGATATTTTTCAATTTTCCGTCTTTTCAGTTGTCTTAATTCACTATTAAACCAGAAATTGTTATGTCCAATTGTAGTTGTTACTTTCCTCGTTAGCTTCTTTACGGCGTTGTCTAAATAATTATCAAATAGAGCTACACTTTGATTTATATCATTTGAAACATTAATATTTTTATATTCACTATTTCTCTGTTAAATGTATTAGCTTTGTATTTGAACACTTCAAACTCTCTGTAGTTATTCTGCTTGTATTTGCAAGATGCATTATTTATTATAATATTAATTGATTCGTGGTCAGATATTTTATTTTCAGTGTTTATGTCTGTCATATTAGTTACTACGAAGTCGCCGTAGTCTAGTGGGTAGTGTGTTGGTTTATTAGACGAAAGGTTCGTATCCCCGGTCAGACATCAAAAACGAAATCAGCAGATTTCTAGCAAAAACTCTGAGAGTAAATAAATTTGCCATGTAAAGTTTCTCAAAAATCTGTCGTTCGGAGTCGACTTTAAACTGTAGGTCCCGCCACTCATGTATAAAATTAACACACACAACATAAGTGGAGTGAGAAGCTAGGCCGTAATCCTGACTGAAGGGTTGTAATGGCCAATTATGTATGTATGTAGTTACTACGTAGTCTATTATTGTCTTTGTACTTTCCGTAACTCTCGTATAATCACTCATTATTTGTTTCAATCCATTGTCGTTAAATAAACATTTTATTTTGCTTTTATAAAAACTGTCCTTGCACCAATCAATATTGAAATCACCGGCTATTATCATATCGTAATTTCCTACATTCAAATCCTCTAAAATTTCTTCAAATGCGTCTATAAACTCCTTCTCTGCGCTACTTGGTGATATATATATTGCTGTTACTATTAATGTATTGCTGTCACTTATTCCCAAATAAGATGAAATCCAAAATTTTGAATCAACTGTTTTTTCTGCAAGTTTTCTAACATTCCACCCATTTTTTAAATATATAATAACACCACCTGTTCGTGTGGCATTTGATACTGTTGAGTATTGATTATATCCATTTAATGCAATTTCTCCTTCATTTATGCTGCTGGATACGTGGGTTTCCGACAATGTTATGAAATCAGGCTCATTATGTCAAGTTGATTAAAGTTATTTAAAAGGCTTTGTATATTTGTACAAATTGCTCGTATTTGCCATGATTGTTATGGTGTTATACCAATTCTTTTTTTTTTTTTTTGGCATTAAGTTTATTTTGAAAAACAGGACAATTTTTGTTTGTCGTGCAATGATTTTCGTCTAATTCTAAGTTCAGTTTCTTGTTTGCGTTAACACAATGCATTCAATAAGTTTTTCTTATCACATTCTTTAGATTTATGACTTCGATGGCATTTGTGGCATATTTCTTGATATATTCTGCTATCGTATATCGTATATTCTGCTGCTCTATAATTATAACCATTACGTTTAAAGCATTGCATAATATCGGTACCGTCAAAATTCTACATTTCTCCAAACCGATGTTGACTTTCTCAGCTGCTAAATCTTTTGCATATGAGTCATTACCTATCTTAAGTTTCGCGTTATAAAATTTATGACCAGTATGTGTATATTCAAATAATATCAATACCTCAATGTCACTATTTCTAAGCATTTCATTTTGGTTTTTAAGCCTCTCAATTATTTCAATTTCTGTTAATTTAAACGACATTCCAACAAGTTTTATCTTCATTTCCATTTTGTTCGGTACTTTAACCTCATATGTTTCTTTCATATTATTCTCAATTACTTCCTTAATTTTTTCTCTCTCTTCGTTACTTTTACTTTGGATGATAAGTGATCCGTTTCGTCAACATTAATAATTTGAAATTCTGTAGAATTTGTTTTCTTCGTTAACTCCTCATTAATTTTAAGACTATTTTGCTTTTCTCTCGGCTTAACAATTAAGGAATTTGGCTTGTTCAGATCTGGCATCACTTCTGCATATGTTATTTTACTTGTATTTGTATTTGTTGTTTCAATTGTTTTTTTTAATTTCATCACACATCTTTTTTCTTTCTTTTCTTTTTTTTTTGTTCCCTTGATCGTTGATATTACCGTATATTTTTCTGAGTTCCGTTAATAATTTTACTTGTACATTTTTATTTTGTTCACATAATTTTTGCGCTTCCTCGATTTTTTTAACTCTTTCGTTATATCTTTTTTCATTTTGATTTTCCATAAGTGCAAATATAAACTCGCTTTTATATTCCCTAAAGTTTGTTTCATTTTTGCTTACATTATCTTGTACACTACTTAGAACCGTATCAACATTGTGTATATATTGCAGACATGGTTACGGTCTTTTCTATATTTGACACCTTTTCCTCGACATTAGTAATTCTCTTGTTGTTCGAATCCTGCAGCTTCTCCTGATGTTTTTGATGTTCGGCTCTAGAAGCTTCTTGTGCCTCAGCAAGTAGCTTTTGGTTTGCTACTTGTGCATCAGTAAATAACTTTTGGACTTCTACTTGCATTTTTTTCAATTTATGATCAGTATCTTTTCCAGACTCAGCAAGTAGCTTTCCCATTCTCAGATCAGAAGCTTCTTTCAGTTTTAGTAGCTTTTGGTTTGCTACTTCCATTTTTCCATCATAGCGGCTAGCAACGAATTTATATCCATACCGCTGGGGTGGCAAGGGCCTGTAGCTCTCGTTTCTACTCGTCTTCGATCTCGTAAGAATCGATATTGATGCCCTGATGCTGAAGTTCCTCCCTTAACCGCCTCAGGATTTCATTATTCGTGCCCGTTGTTGGCAGCTCTAATTTACCCAGCTCTCGTTTAAGCCGACCCACTCTTAGTTCGGAGAGTTTCGTGTTATATTTTTATTTATTTATTTTTACCTTTTAAAAACATTTGAAATATGAGCTCGTAGATTGCAAATAAAAATAAATTTGTGTTCAGTTCTAATTGAATTCTTTATTATCCACACAATTTTGTGTGCCACTGTTCACAACTTGTTCTAACGACAACAATTGTTTTATTTGTTATTCCTCTGTTTATTACCCTTGCGATAAACAATAACAATTATTACAAAATTGTTCTATAGATCTTTCTAACGGAGATCGTCAAACCACGATTGCTTACTTCACACGCAACGCGTCGTCACATAAGACTGACTGAACTTCTACTCCAGGGGTTACCAAAAATTTTTTGGTTGTGTATTAGTGAGTAAGTGAGTGAAAATAAATTGAGTGATTTTATTCATTTACTGTCAAAGAAAAGTGTTAGTGATTTACGCTAATTTGATTTTCTTCTCATCAACATACATAAAGTTATACATCTTTAACTCGAAAATTAGGGATTGTTTTTTTAGATATTTGGTGGGAACTACTTTTGGTTCATAAATTTCCTCACCTACTAATAAAAAACCTTTCAATTTTTCCAAAAAAAAAGCTTTATGTCTACAAAAAGGCTGTTCCCTTTCCTTATCATTTAAATGTCTTAAAATGTCATTTAAGAACTTATAAAACATTGGATTTTAATAAAAGCATTTTTAATATATTTACAACTTAAAATATTTTTTGAGTGTAACCTGAAAAAGAATGCTTTAGCATCCGCTCACATGTGCACTCGCCGCGGTCTGATCGGCGACTAAATGAGAGAGCATAAGCAATGTGTGTGAATTCACTCAGCACAATTGTGCTATGAAATGGTAATCCCTGTTCTACTCCGACCCTGCATGTCATACCTTGCCTTTTATAAGTGTTGCCAATTTAACGCCTTTCGCGCTATATTTAGTGTGTTTAAACCATCAAAAAGGCGCTTTTTTCTCCTTAGTGCTTTTTTAGGATAACGCGCTATGTTTCCATTCTTAACATTCTTCAATTCTTAAAAATTCACTAGATGAAAATACAAATATTGTCAACACTTGTAATTAATTATTATTAAGTTTTCTTTTTCGAACGCGAAAATAAGAATATAATGAAATATAATGTCACTCAATACAATAAACTCTAATTCATAGAAAATATGGTCTTAAACTGGAAAACTCACATAACATAATTGGCCATTGTAACCTTTCAGTCAGGATTACGGCCTAGCTTCTCACACCAATCACGCTGTCTTAATTTTATACATGAGTGGCGGGATCTACAGTTTAAAGCCGACTCCGAACGACAGATTTTTGAGAAACTTTTCATGGCAATTTTTTGTTTACTCTCAGAGTTTTTGCCAGAAATCTGCTGAGAGGAAATGGCCACGAAATATTTTTTTCATATTTCGTTTTTGATGTCTGACCAGAGATTCAAAGCCTGGTCTTTCGTCTCATAAGTCAACACATTACCTACTAGACTACGGCGACTACAAAGTGGAAAACTCATGCTGTGAAAATTAAGTTATTCCCGGTAAGGTTTGTTCAAAAATTAATCAAAGGTGCACCTTTGAGAATTCTAAATATTATATAAAAGCTGTTTTATATCTAGAAGATTCTACAAATGAAAGCATTATGTTTGTAGGAGATGAGACTTTTTTAATATTTTTTTTGAAGTTTATGTTGTCTTTTTATTTTCTTTTTCTTGTTGGAAACGTATGTATCTCAAATCTATTCATTTATTTCAAGTAAAATATTAGAAAACTGTAGTTAAATATAAAACTTATAAGTTCTGAAAAATGGGTTCCTTTTATAAATGTACAAATTAAAGTACCTATTTTCTTTATATTATACATAAAATATATATTGTTTTGTTTCAATTAGTTGTGAATTTTTATTTTTTTAAACAATATTTAAAATTATATAAAAAATCTTTTGAAAATTGAGATGTATGTATGTATAGACATAATAAAAATTATTTTTTAACAATTTCATTACATTTTTCTATTTTTATTATTTAACGCGTATTGATTAGCAGTTAGTTACTAAAATTATTATTTAGCTCTTTTGAATTCCTTTTTGAGTAGGTAGGACTGCCCGTTTTGACTATAAAAAATTGACAACACTGTATTTTCTATACCGACATAAACAGTCCGATGAATGTTCTGGAAGGCGAAGGGACTTCGCCTTCTGGAGAATTATATGAATGTAAACATTCATGCATGCTGTATTTTTTGTTGTTAATGTATCTTGTTTATGTTCGTTCTTGCAGTGTTGTTGTGGCAATATTTTTGTTTATTTGTTAATCAAGCAAACAAGCCTTTTGTTTTTGTAGCTTTTGTTTAACATTTTAATATTAAACTATGTTACACCATTTTCGTAACAATCAGGAATGTGATGAAAAACGATTCTTCCCTAGTAGTGGGGATGTTGAGATCCCTATGGATGTTGTTGTTTCTGATGAACCAAGGAGCACACGTAATTATTCTTAAAAGTTTAGATGGCCTTCTCTGCAATTTTTCTATATTAGATGATAAGGCTGTTCCCCATAACTGGATGCCATATGCCCATATTGGCTTTATAACTGTATTGTACAAGAGCACTTTAAGATTCAAATCGAGAGTTAACCGTGGTCCAATAAGCCAATACAATTGGGCAGATTTTAGTTTTGTCAGCTATTTTTGCTTCAATATGGTGAATCCAAGTAAGACGACGATCGAGGAGCATATCCAGGTACTTGATGTGGTTTTGTTCCGGTATTCTTAAACCATTAATGCTCAATGGAGGATAATTTTTTCTTTTAAGTGTGAAAGTTATGTGGAAAATATTCTTAAATGTTGTTTGTTGAAGATATGGACTTGTTAGTAGGTGTGGTGTTAATATTTTGAAACTGGCTTTCTTTCTATGCAATAAAATGTGTGCTAGATATTCCTCAAATCTCTGGCAGCAACATTTCAGTAAAGCAATGTTAGTGGTATTGAAGAATTTACATAGTTCTGACCAAACAAATTTACTACCAATCCTGTTTAATACTACACAAATTTGTGTAAAAATACTGCAAAAATGGTATGCAAAAAAATTTTCTATCTTTGGGGAAATCTAAAGCAGTTTATTTCATTAAAATTCTTTGATGTTGAGTATTTTCTGTCCATTACAACTTAAGCAGCTGCTACACGAAACTCCAACATAAATTTTTTGTTTTAGTACTTTTATTAAAAAATAATTAGAAAATACAATTTTTAATATTTTTGTAAGTTTGTGGTAGACTATTGTAGAGTTGTATTCCTTGATGTCGTTGTTGTATTTTTGGAGAAACAATAGGGATTAGAACAAAACTTTGAACATGAAACCAATCCATATTCATCACATCGAAGTCGTTTTCAAAATTGATTTGCTTTTTCAAAACGATCGTTTTTCATCACATACCTGAATATTCTCATTGCTTCTTCTAGACTGTTTGGATTTCTGCAAATTAATATCGTTTTCATGGGATCTAGGTTCATTTTTCTTTAAAAATACAATCTCATGTTATGTTTTGCGCGTTTATTGGCCGCCCAATTTATCAAAAAACTCTTTTATACTCTTCCTATGAACGAAGTTATTTAGCAAAAACTCATGATTACCCAGGCAGTTGATCTTGATCTTTTCTCTTTATTATGTCCGAACATAAATACTGGGAAGGCTAATCATATACACTAAGAATCGGATGTACTCTATCGGCTATATTTATAATTCCTACTAAAGTCGTTAATTCTACCTAGATATTTAAAGCTATGCCATGGTGGTCGTTTTTTAAATGTCATTTCTTTCCTGATATAACGTTTATTTATTCTGTCTCCAGAATCTACGATACATCCTGTGTAGAAATTTGATACTTCTTTCATGAATTCAAGAAGCTAAAACACATCGAAATGGGTAGTCAGTAAAGCTATTACAAAAAATATTTGCGCATCACTGAAAATTACTCTCTGAAAAGGTTTTTTTTTGTTTATCTTGTTTTTAAAGGAGGGAATAACAACTTTTAGCATGATTTCTCCAGGACACAGTCCTAAAGCTTATGCAAAGATTAAAACTAATATTAATTCCTTTCTTCTCTCCAGATACAGATTGTCATCGAGCTAAAACAAAGGCCCTCTGCATCACACCGTGGTACTTTGAGGACGACTTTGGTCTCTTCCCCCCCAAGAACCCATCGGTCAAATTGCAGTAGTCGCGTGCCATATTCGGTCATTACCGCAACCGATATGATGTGGGGCAAATCCAGTATTCGCCGTTACTTTCCTGTTTTCCCATCTTGAGGAAAACCTCTGTGGGATGATGCCTAGTTAATGACAACATCAGTTCAACCTTTCGCAGGTAACGTCTTCGGTCACTTGTGCCTTTTTATAGTACGCTTCCGTATCTGCTGCTGTTAGTCGGGGACCGCTTATTGCTTATTCGCAGCTAACCTACATAGAGTAGGCCGACCTATTGACCCCCATGGTAGCCGGAAGTTAAGCCAAATGAACTTTATAAATATGAGTGTGAAAGTAGAAAGAACTATATTTTTGTATTTATTTGGGTGCGTATGTAGCCTATACAATTCACCACGAAAAAAAATTAACCAAATTTAAGTTAACTGGATTTTTGTAACATTAAAATTACGTTTAATACAAAAGAGTAAGAGTATAAAAGCATAGACGACGGACAACAGTACAGCAGTTCGACAGAAAATTCTGCCAACTGTTTTTTCTGCCGTATGCCGACTGCTTAAATTCTTTGAAAGCATGGCAAAAAAAAACAGCTGATAAAAAATCAAAACAATAAACAACAATTTAAATTATGAATACTTTTCAGTTATGTCAAAATACACTATTTGCCAAGAAAATTTACCTATTACAGAAAAAACTCATCCGAAGAAAAAATAAAAATTTTGGGTTAGAAATAACCAAAACACTAATTGGCCAATTCATACGCCTTTGTATCGTGGATGTTGTATTGAATACACTTTTTGTTTGTGAATGCTTAGTGTTATCCTGCTATATTACGTATTTCGTATTCCAAACGTCAAAAAGCGATAAGAAGACGAAAATCAGTGTTGATAATATGATTTTCAAGTAACAAAGTGAAAAATATTACCGAGAAAATAAATTAACTAATTATCTGTGCTAACAATATATTAATTTGAAATGTTAATTGTTGACACAAGTGACACAGAAAATATTTTACTATTTTTATTCTTCTTCTTGATTACTGGCATTTACTTAAACTGCAACCACGAAACCAATACAAAAAAATGAAAAAAATTTGTATAAGTGTATCGGATTTTTATATGAACATTATCAACAACAAACATACACTGTTGTATATTCGTCTAACAATACACTCAAAACAACGATACAAGAGCTTGTATGAATTGCCCAACAAATTATCAAACAAAACAAATAAATATGATATTCAGGGTTGTTATAGAATCCAAGTCAGTTTTGCCTTTTGTCGTTTTTATTCATTTGGCTTCACAAAGCCAAGCCAATTTTGATATTTTCGAATTGAAATAAAACCGATGTTCGAAACAGCTGTTGTTTACATTTGTGTATTTATTTAAAATTTTTATTAGTTTTTTGACAAAATATAAAGCGTTTTATTAAGAATTAAAAATAAACCTTTTTAAATAAATAAACATAAAATCAGTACTGCTGTGATCGCATTTCTCTTGTTAGAGAAGAGCGTTCAGAAAAGGTAAAAAGATGAATATTGCGAGATTACAACAATCCACTTGAGTTGCTGGAGACAGCGTAAGTATACTTCTTGTACAATATATTCATATCTAAAGCTACTTTGCAGGTTTATAGCATATTACCGGTTGTACAAAGACGCTTTTTGTATGGCCCTAGACACAGTAATAGAAAACACCATTCCTGTTCTAAGATCCCACCATTGCTACAATTTGCAGCTATGTTGAGATTTTTAGCTAAAGGGTCATACCAAAGATCTGTTGGAAATGACTCTAGCATATCTCTAGGTAGAAGCACAGTTTCTACAATTTTAGACGATATGCTCAAAGTTATGGAGCGGTTGATTTGCAATGGGTGCAACTAGAAACGATAAGCAAAGATCAGGGGACCGTGAATACCGTAATTGTAAGTGTACATCCATAGTACAAACTCAATTTCATATTATTCATATACCCATCTTTTGAGTCTAATTTTCTGTATTTATGTACATCCATATTCATTTAGATTTGTGACCATGCTATGAAAATTAGAGCAGTTGATGCAGTAGTCTGGCAGTACATTTCCTTAGAATGTATGAGCCAGGCGAACGGACCTCAAAATTATTTGGAGATTGTGGGTATGGCCTTGACTCTTTTTGTTGACGCCATATAGAGATCCAAACCATAAGTAGAAGGAATATAAATTCAATATGGCTCATGCATCGACATGTAATATTGTGGAAAGAACAATATGAGTGTTGAAAAGTCACTATACGCAAAAGGCAGTAAGAATTATAAATTCGTGCTGCTCTCTGCACAACATTTGCAAGTGCTATAATTTGCAAACCAGTGAGGATAAATTGACTTTATCATTACTTGATAGTGAATGTTATTTTGTCATCAAGCATGTCGCTGCAAAGTGAAGATCAGAGAAACAGACACGAAATAGCCAACACCATAAAAAATTGGTAAAATAAAAACTATTTATAAAGTAAAATTAAAGTTGTTTCTATTTCATATAACAAAAAAATAATAATTAAAATTCACACTCTTTTAAGAAGGTAAATATAACAAAAAATTAACACTTTTAAAAGGATATTAAAAAATAATTAAAATTTTGTGGTGGACCTGCACTATTGACTGTTTCCACTAATGTCAAAGTGATGTCAAAGTGAATCAACGGTTTGCTTATCCCGTTTTGTAATATTCCTCGTAAGATCTGGATATTTTTTCATAAATTTCACAATTATGGAGTTCTGGGTTTAATTTTTATGTTTTCTCCTATATGTAAATAAAAATACTAATGCATTAATTTTTGTCTTTTAATATAAACAAAACTTAGAACGCACAAAGTAGATTTACTTTTTACTTTTCTATGCGTCTCATGCATCGCTGAAAAAAGTCAGCTGTTTTTTAAACTTAGGGAAGACCAATTATATTTTATTGTGAATGGTATCGATAAATAGCGCGAGTTAACGTCACTAATATAAGGACTAATTCTTTGCTTGGAAAATATTTTCTTTATTCTTTTTCTTCTTTTCTTTATTTTCCTTTCTTTATCTTTATAATACATTATCGTACACATATATTGTTTGTCTTTAAATAGATTATCATAAACATATTCTCTTTGTAATAGATAAGTATTCTTTAGTTTGTAAAATACATTTGTAAACACATATGTTAAAATGATAAACAAGATCATAAAACCCTAGGATAAGAATATTACAAATAATAAACAAGATCATAAAACTCTAAGAACCAATGCAGGCTCAATGAATATTTGTTACCTGCGTATTGCCTATCATTAATAAAGATAACCTAGTATATAAGCAACATTTTTGCTTAGGATTAAGTTAGTTAAGAACATACCACATAAGAAGAAGTGTGTTTAACTTAATAAAAATATTAATAAAGAAAACGCATATGCGTTCGAAAAAATATTTTTTTCTTTTTGAGTAATTCGGAAACTTTAATTGGCGATCCTGCCAGGAGAATAATTACATTTATTCTTCAGTGAGCGGACCATCATAAATCCTTGTCGCAGCAATGACGCATCAGTAATTCTTTATGTAAAGAAAAATAAGAAACCCTTCATAGAAGCGTACACAAATTTTTATGAAACAAATAAAAAGACAAAATACTCACGACCAAAATAGAACTTTGGAACCACGAAGAAGCAACATGGCAGTAAATTTCGATATGAACTCGTTGGTACAGACAATAGCAGCTTTGCAAGCCACAGTGGAGAACGTGCAAAAGATGCATGAAACTCAAGTACGAAGGTTAGAGGAAGAAATAAGGCAAGCCCGCAATTCCCACCTGGAAATCATTCCAGAAAATCAAAGGTTTTCAATACAACCCAATATAGCGGATGAAAACCTAGTAAAATTAGACGTATTTAAGCCATTGCCCACTTTTAATGGCGACATAAATAACTACAGAATATGGAGAGAAGATGTAAGTAGGATGATGGAAACGATATCCAGTTTGGATATAAATTGTGCCAACGAAGACACCACAATAGTTTGCATTTTTATTTTGAAATCAGAAATTCTAGATTTTACAGTTATGTACTATCGACCTTTGGAATTACCAACCACTGTGTCACTAAATCCAGAAATTTTGCTTCGATTAGACTCTAAAAGAATCGACAAATTTTGTTGAACTCGTTTCAACAGAAAACTTTTTGTCGATCCTGTGTTGATTAACGAATGAGTTGTAAATTTTTCACCTAAGTGTTCAACGTACACCAAAACTGTGGGCAAAATAGTTGTTTCGCTATGTTGACTCAAGTTGACTTGTACTGAGTCGATTTCATTTCCACTTGTAAAGGCCTCTCGCATCAAATCATTATTAAAGGAAGTAACGTTGCGTTGAGTTCCTGATCCAGACGGTATTTGATTGTTATTATAATTCTGCTTCTGCGACACCTGTTTAACTGGTTGTTAATTTTCAATGTGTAGCATAGTGTGATGTCGCTTGTTACATTTTATGCAACTACTGGCACTAGGACATTTTGTTCGAAAATGATGTGGCGAAAAACAATTTGCGCAAATTTTATTAGAATATACGTATTTAATTCTATCGTTGACAGATAAGCCTTTAAAATATTTACAAAGCCACAAGGGATGGTTTTGCTTGCATTTTTTGCAGGCTACCTTTTTATTTTCAGTTTCAGTCGTAGAATAAAAAACTTGCGAATTTGAATGAGAATCTCGACTGGAGGTCTTCCTCAAACTACTAAATGTCTCCAATGTTTCGATTTGGTCAGACAAAAATTTTTTTAATTGTTCCCATGTAGGTAATTGCTTGTGATTCGAAAGCGAATCTTCCCAATCACTCGAAGTGTCTTCAGGGAGCTTTGAATTGCAGATATGCATCAAAAAGGGATCATTACTAGCAACTTCTACTTTAAATGATTTAATAATCGATAATCCATCGTTGACTGTATTCTGAAGAAGTTGTAAAAATTTCAATGTCTCATTCTGAGGAGCCTGTATACCATAAATTTTTCTGATTTGGTTATTAATCAAAATGCGTTTGTTCTCATACCTAGCTATCAATGCCTACCGAGCCAACTCAAAATTATAATCTACCAACTCATAATCTTTAATGATAGTCCTTAATCCAACGTGCTGCAATTCACTTAATAAAGAAAAAACTATATCAAAAATCAAATGAACGGAGACATAATTCTAATTGAAGACATTGATAGCCTGAAGCAGTTATTTCCTAGACCTAATTGCTAATTATGCAACTTGTTTCCTGACAATGATAAACCTGATGATGTTCAGCTTTAATTTAATTTTCACTTTCTTTCTTATTTGTATGTACAACTCCTTTTTTACTAAGCGCTTATTTATCATAATTACAGAAATTTTAATAGCTTTTGATTGCATTGAGAAAACTTAAATACAATATGATTAGATCTAATAGCTTCCTATTCCAGAGACTGTGTGTATAACATGATTAGAATTCTAGCTAAGCAAAGTGCTAGGCTCAACATTGTACTTATAAATGCACAGAGCCTGAACAACAAAATTGATGAATTTAGGTAGTTATTTGTAGCAGCAGGTACTGACATAATTTGCGTTGCAGAGTTTTGGTTTCCTCTGGATGTTCAGGATTCATTTTATAACATACAGGGCTTTAAGCTTTTCCGTGCTGATAGGAAAATCCTAGTTAACAACACACCAACCAGGGCAAAAGGTGGCGGAGTTGCAATTTATGTTTGAAACGGTATACAGTGCAAACTGAAATGATTAATCGGAATTGGTAGCCAAATTGAATACTTATTTCTTGATATTTCATCCACCCATTTGATAGGTTTGATCACAAAATATTGTTGAAGAAACTCCAGACTCACTTTCGTTTTTCTGATTCGGCTTGTAATCTTATACATTCCTATCTCATGCACAGATCACAACGTATTTACCTAAACGGAAACATCTCGAGTTCTCTAAACGTTGAAAGATGAATTCCTCAGGGATGAATATTAGAGCCTCCTTTGTTCAGTGTTTACATTAACGACCTACCTTATGTCTTGGATAATTGTAGCGTACACATGTACGCTGATGACGTTCATCTTTATAGGAACACTCGTATTGAGGGTATCAAATTATGTATAGACTTGATTAACTTTGATTTACGGAAAATTGACAACTGGGCTAAGGCCAATGGACTTTGTATAAATTCCTCAAAATCTAAATGTTTATTGCTATCCAGAACTAAAAGAGCATTTTCTGTGCCTAATATCAATATCAGGGGAAATAGGATAGACTTTGTTGAATCTGGGTGTTATATTTAATGGACAGCTTACGTGGTCTAACCACATTAATGTCATTGTTGGTAGAGTTTACGCCATGCTTCGAAATGAGCTGTAATAAATTCGACGACCTTTGCCATACGAATGCAACTGGCTAAAACGCACATGATTCCTGTTCTTTTATACGGATGTGAAATTTTCACAAACTGTGATACCGATAGGCATTTCTGCTTCATTGCGGAATAGAACTTGCTGATAAGGTTGATCAATCTTGTCCACCAAAATTTGACGGTAGTTTCGCCATCGAAGCACGAGCTCTATTAAGTCAGTCTGTAGTGCTGGCCCTTGGAAAAGGACATCATTCAACGAGAAACCACTGGCTGTCTTCTTCGATGCGATAAATACCACTCCGACCTTAGTAGATTTTCTTTCGAGTTTGATGACAGCGTGATGGGGCAGAAAAAATGAGAACACCTTTGCGGTTTTTGGTTCAAAATATTTTACTGGCTCCATATGCCCTAGGTCCAAATATTCCTTTAGCACTTCAGCGTATTTTGCTTTCAATTTTGGTGTTTTGTTTAACGTGTTCTCCATGCGGTGATATTGTGCAAGTGCCATGTTCCGCGACGGACCCAAAAAGACTTCATGTGGATATTGTTCTTTGAACGGGAGTGATACAACGTAGCGTCCATCAGATTGCCTAATAGTTGTACGCCTAAAAAATCCTCACAAAAAAGATCGCTGTCGGACTTAAACTTGGTTTTTCGGCGTCTTCAATTTCCCAAAATTGCTTTAATTGCTCCTCTAGAGCTAAATCGTGTGAAGGGGATACCATTGTATGAAAATACTGTACCGCGGTAGTGGGTTCAGGTCCCATCAAATAGCAGCCGAAGTGAGATCCCCGCGCTTCAAAATTATTACCGATATTCATTCTAACGCCACCAAGGTTTATAAACGGCAAATAGTCACTACCAAAAATCATTTCAATACCTGCAGGCCTATAAAAATAGGGATCGGCCAGTTTCAGTCCCTCCAAATTATTCAAACAGTGTATAGGAATAGGTCGTGGATACTGGAATCGATGAACTTCAAAAAATCTTCGTCAAGAAGATCTCCTGGGGCAAATGAATTTAGAAGCATCCGATGATTTGCTTGGTCATTTTCTTGAGAAGGAATCCGGGTAGATTTCAATGCTTTGACAAGTTCTTCTTGTTTTGAGTTTAGTCCTCAATGGTGGTGGTCCACCCGACAAGATTCGTCAAACGTATATTTCGGGTCTTCAAAATAATATCTGATGCTTTTTGGAACCAAATATGGACAAATCTTCCACTCAACATCCAGTAAAGTTTCTTATTGGCCAACAATTGGAGCACTATTCACTCCAAATGTTAAAGTTTTTAATTGAAATGTGTTACCGGGCCCTT
>QOCX01000932.1:0-62235 GCA_005959815.1 Sarcophaga bullata
ATGTGTTCTCCCCTGTGTATCCGGCGGCTTTTGTCGCTGCAAGCTGCCCTCGCGCGACCACTCCTCATCGTGACACTTTGATTTCGTTGGAGTGGGCGGTTCGAAACCACAGGACGTTTCGCCAGCGCAGTAGTGCGCAAGTCAGTACGGGGATGTCATGTCCCACAGTCCACTGCATGTCCCGCTGAGATTAGAGATAGGGAACGACGGACTTATCTGGAGAGTTGGACGGAAGGACACGACGCCTCAGCTGTCCTTTGTGATCGCAGCTTCTTAACGTCCAGCTTTCGCAATGTACTAGAGCGCACAGACCTCGAGGCGCTAATGCGCACTCGGAACTTGGCTGCGATAAGGTAGTGGTCCGAGTCGATGTTTGGTATGATCAATCTGGTTGGATGCTGATCGATCAGGGGACATCCAAGTGGTCTTGTGGATGTCAAGGTGCTGAAACCTGGTGCTGCATACTACCATGTTCCGCGCCGCGCCGAAATCGATCAGCCTCATACCACTGGAGGTAGTGTTCGCGTGGAGGCTGAACTGCCCGACAGTGGAGCCAAAGATCTCCGAGGACGTTTTTGAGTAATGGCCCGGGCACTTATCATATACGTCCTCGAGTTTAGCGTAGAAGGATTCCTTAATCACATCGTCCTTTTCTTCCGTCGGGGCGTGAGCACAAATTAGGCTGATATTGTAGAATTTTTCCCTGATGCGGATTGTGGCTATTCTTTCGTTCGCAAACGTGAACCCAGAGACAAGATGGCGAAGTCTCTTACTAACCACGAATCCGCATCCGAATTCGGCCTTATCAACATGGCAGCTGTAATACACTTCGCAGGATGCCAGCCTTTTGCATCCTTGTCCTATCCTTCGCATTTCCTGTATGGCAGTAATGTTCGTCCTACATTTCATGAGGGATCCGCCAGCTGGGCGGAAGCGCCTACCTTGTGAAGGGTGCGGACGTTCCACGTGCCTACTCTTAAATCGTAGTCCTTTAAACGTTTGCCGTGGTCGTCAACTTTTATTGGAATCCTTATAGAGGAGTTTTGGTCTTCACTGGATGTATTTTCACGTGGTGGGTTCCAAGCCCTACGCACAACCCAAACTTACCGTCCAGGGGATTGGACTTCGCTGTACGCATTAGTTAACATCTAGCGGGTGCTAGAATGCCATCCAGGAGGGGCCAAGAGGAGACTGCGTGTCAACTTGAATACGATTGACCACAGTCAGAAACTTTACCTTGTTTGCTCCCTCACTGCGTATACTGTCTTCAGTAAATGACACCCACAATTTACCAAGTAAAATCATTCAATAGTCGACTTAAACAACAATATGAGCACACTGTATCATTAAAATTATAATAATCGAGACTAATTCGAACTCCTAAGCCAGGGTGAATACTCGACAAAAAATGTATATTTAATTACTGTATGAAATTCACTTTTTGTGGCTAGTGTGAACGTATGCAAACGCGTGAAGTAGAAACAAATATATGATCGAAACAAATATACGAAAATAAATAAAAAAGGAAATGAATGTTCTTTCCCAAGTACTAAACATTTCACTAAATAATAAGGGTGGTTTTCTTTATAAAAAGAATATTTATGTACGGTATAAATAAATATACATATTTTATAAATATTTCTAAATAAATCGTTTCACAAATATTAAGTGTCCGTCTCGAAAAGCGTAATAATTTTTGAGTACCTTAAAAAATCTCTAATTTTTATTCATTTACAAAGTCACAAGCAATGACAAGAATTACATACACTTTTACTTCAACGAATAGTATGTGAGTCAAATTATATCAAGAAGCCATTAATAAAAGGAGGTCAGTTTCCCTGACAGAATACTCCGCCATGACTATGGACCGGTCTTAATTACGCCTAAAGCTAAACAGTCAACGGTAACAACAGCGCTGCTTACCATATCCAAAATAGTCCTCGTTGCTATATTTGCTACCGGTTTGGTCATATTGCAACAAACTGTCGGGGCAAGTAAAAGCACTTCATATGGCAGCTGTTATGCCAATGATTGGTTTGTGAAATTAAGTACAAGTTTACACATATCTATGCGTAAAGGTTGATTTGTGGGTACGAACAATACGCATTTGGACAATACGTTCAAGCGTGATCGTTAATTTGGATAATTATAATTATAATAATAATAATTTGTGTATGATAGTATCATATGTGAGAAGCAATACCTGATATACGTTTTCTTCTCGCACTACTACAATATTTGAAATTGTCCATTCTGGCATTTGCTGGCCAATGAAACAATCATTTACAAGTGGAACTAACTATTTTCTGACTTCTATTGGAGAAATCTTTTTTTATTTTTTGCAGGCAAAATAGGAGACAATAGAATTTTGTCTTCAATATAACACCAGGGTCGAGAAAGAGACCTGCATAAAAATAAAAGGAATGAATGACCGAAACTAACCCATACAAGATGTTTAACTTTTTAAAGCTCTTTTCAGCATTAGAGTTACATTTGAAAGGTAAAATGACCGACAACTTGATTATCACTCTTGATAATTCAGATACCTATGTTTTTTGTAAGTGAATCGTGTTTGTTGTAAAATAAATTAAAACTGACGAAAAGTAATTGAAAACATAAAAAAGGAATAGAAAATTATAAAAAGAAAAAATTAAATAAAGAGGACATTTAAGTCCAATTTAAAAAAACAGCAAACCCCTTCACAACTATAAATTATTTGTTTCTGTTTTTTCAGCTAATAAATCTATTTATTATTTATCTGAACTTGATGGCGCATTCTACGAAAGGGGCAGTCAAATGGATTTGGTTATTAGCCACCTATCTGTAAAGTCCAATATCTTTAATTCTTACAATCAATACTTATTTAACTTCGAATTTTTAAATAGTTTATTATATCTTCTTAACTTTCCTTTTAATAATGAAACTATTTTTTTATAAATCATAAATAAAATAATGTTTAAAAATAAAAATATATGTTTTCTTGTAGAATGTATACTGACGGTGCGACAGTGAAAATACACGCGCATAACAACATAGTCTAAGTGGTACATTTAACTAAGAAGAATTGAAAAAGACTTTTTTAAATTTCTCGAGCCCTCCAAAAAAAAATGAAGAAAATTATGCCTTCAAAAAATATAACAGATTCTCTCAATTTTAGAATTGAAGTAGCAAACATTTTAATAAAGTTACAGAAAACAAAGAATTAGATTCAAGTACTTCCTAAAGGCAGACCATCTCGAAACTTTACATTCCCATCGGAAAGTACCACGCTAACAAATCATAGTAAACCATTGCAAAATACACTTAAACACAAAAAAAACATCTCAAAGTACATGTGATAAGGAGTTTCGACATGATAATCAAAGCCACTTGCCAAAATTTCTGGAAAGTGCTGATTCAGGTAGTAAAATTTACGACTGTTCAAGAAAAACTTTTATAATTTGCAATAAATTGAACGTTTTTGTCTACGCAAAACGCGTAACCAATTGCTTTTTAAAATATCATTTAAAATTAACTTTTAATTAACTAAACTACATGAATTTTCTCTGATAATAAATACACCCACTGAGTAACTTTGTCCAATATATTGAACATTACCTGGCAACCAGGTGAGACAACTTAAATATAAATTGACTTCAGGGTCTGCATCAGCAGCCTCAAATTAACTCAGTCTATATGAAAAACCCCAATCGAGAGGCAATTGGCTGCCTGTTGTATTTAGCTCAAGAAATTTAAAGTATTCATCAAGAAACCAACAATAAAGCTGTTTTACTGAACGAAAATTGCAGCAAACAAAAATGTCTCTAATGTGACCATCTGTGTCAAATATTTTCTTCCTTTGTATTATTTGATTATATTATTATATTTGATTTTTTTTCCATGTTTCAAATGAAACCGGATCATGTGTTGCCCATTTTAAATATTATGTCAATAGTAAAACAAGTTTGCGGTATAGTTATAGGCAGCGGATACAATTATTTTTGAATAATGTACGTAAAAGTTGGAAAAGTTTGGAGCTAGTAGGATGGGTGAATTTTGTCATTTTCACTTTAAAGTGACATCAAAGCAGTCACAAGAACTAAATGATGCAGTTAGTTAACATTTTGACAAGAATCAGTTGACATTAATTGACAGGAGCAGTATTGTCATTTCAGCTAAAGGATAGAGTTATTGACCAACCCTCGTAAGTCCTATATTTTAATGTTTATTGTTTTTATATTTTGCAGGCAATAATTACAACAAATCTTGCAATTTTATGGTGACAATTTTCGGGAGACGGATGTTTTATGCGTCCATGACGGACAGCAACTGGACTTGAGTTCCGTTGCCATCTGGCAACTAATGTTCACTAAGGTTCAGTTGCCACCCACAATCGAGTCATTAATATTTCGTAAGTGTGTTATGCATTTTATTTTGTTTTATTTATTTATTTAACCCTCTCTTGCGTTGTCTGCAAATGTAAAAGGTCGCTAGCAAATCTTGTTCTCTTATAATTTTATGTTACTAACATATTAACTTAAAAAAGAAAATTAGCAAGTAGCGTTTTTCATAAAACACCGTATAATAGAATAAGACAACAATAGTTCTATGTTATACTCATACATGTTACCATTTATCTCATGCTTCATACCTCTACATTGTTACCATTTAGTTAAGTAAACAAATGTTATCGAAAAAGAAAAATGTCTCAGTAAATATTTACTATTTACATATATTACTTCGCAAGTAGAAGTGATAATTAAAATGTTTGATATGATATCCAGGCTTCTTTTCTATTAACCTATTGGCATGATTGCATGACACAATATGGAGTGCAATATACACAATTAATTGTAATGGCGACTGGCGACACATCAAATTAAACTGCTCAAATTTGCATATGTTTGGTAGTACATAATTTGCTTAGCACAGTAAACACTCAAAAATTTAACCTTAAAACTTAATTGTATTGTTGTTGTGAAGAAGAAAGAACATATGTTTTATGCAACGCAGGTACTGAAAATCAAAAATATTTTGATATTCTTTAATTAACATCGACCTCTATGTGTGAGTATATTTACCAACACCATAACAAAAAAGGTGAGTTTTATTCATTATTTCCCAGCCAACATTTTTTTAGATTTCGTTATTTATGAGTCTTTTTCGACTCCTCTAGACGATTAAGTAAGCATATGTGCTCTCCCTTTTGAGTCGTAAATGATTGTTTTGTCGGGAGAAAATGGTTCCCTAGCCGCGACTCTTCTGGAAGAGTCTTATAACTCGGCGCACTAAACTATTACGACTTATTTTTCATTCATTTGGGAATCAACTACGAGTCTATTTTAAGTCGTTTTCCGTTCATATCGTAATTGTTTTCACATCTATTTTAATTTTTTTACAAGTCATTTTTTACTCGTATTACGTATCATCTAGAGCATTTTTTTTATTCACATTTTTATCCTTTTTTACTCACTTTTACGGTTTTTGATAATAAAAATTAGGTAGGTTCTTATTTTTGTTGAAGAATTTATTAGAAAAAAGGAAAACAAAAACAAATTCATTAAGTGCTTATAAATCAAAGAATAAATTAAAATTAAATTAAATTAAAATTAAAATAAATAATATTTTCCGTACAGCAGCTCTAAAAAATTGCGCTGGATCTATTTCTCCAGTTTTTGCTATTAGGTTTTTCTGAAAATTGATTAAAATGATTAATATGACGTGAAATATGTATTTTATTAAAAACTTACAAATTGTCCAGCTTTTCTTCATCTTCTTGCACGTTTTCATTTAGTTTAAATAATTCCTCCATATTAACAAAAGGAGTTTTGTTCTTATTTTTCTTTTTTTTTTTTTTAATCATTTACGCACTATTTATTTAACAACTTAACTTTGTTTTCACCACCGCACGATGTAAACTAAAGAAATAAAATAATTCAAAAACTCATTGGTTTTGAACAAAGTGTCCCGTTATAAGTAACGGTATACGAAAAAAAGTAAAAAAATATGATGTGTATTGCCTTAAAAAGGAATCATATTAAGATCATCCTCGTGCTCAAATTTATGATTCCGCACATTTTACCAGTTTTGTTTTTGTGATTTGAATTAGTCGATTTGTAAGCATTTGAAAAACGTCTTTTTGTAGTCCTTTTTTGAGCACCAAACTGATAAATCAGTTTTTGGTCGTCTAAGAGTGTCAAAAAAAGACTCATTTTGGTGATTTTGTAAAAAATGATCTTCCAATTGCTAGCTAGGTTGATGTGTGGCCGAGCAACTCTAGAAAATAAAATAACAATGTTGACGTTTTGCAGGGTATGCACAATTATGGCAAGCGACTCTTCGCCTTTGTACCAATGTGCGCTTAAAATTTGTAATCTGGCGCTTAAAGCACTGTATATAGTTGTTGCTGCAAGCAATGTTATTCAATAAACTCAGTATAGTAGTAGCACACAAGCTAATAAGCAGACACCAAAAGCGCCCGGGGGTTAAACATCTTCGGCTTTTCATACACGTAGGCAGCGTTGCCATTTGCCAACTTTTCCCCTTTTTCCATATTTTTTGAGATGCGAAAAAGTTTTCATTAAAGTTGTTTACTTACAAAACAAGTTTTTCGATAAAATTCAATTTTAAATTTTTTCAATAAATTCAATAATAATAATATGAAATATTTATATTTTTAAGTAAAATATTGCGTATTTTATTAGTCCCGGGCAAAAGTAGCAAAGAAACATTATCAGAGGACACTGGCCTCCGGTGTTTCCTTTAGAAATTTTGGTACTTTTGTAGAAAAAAAATTTTTTTTTGTAAAAAAGTTTTTCCCCAGATAATCGTAAACATTAATCTTTTAAATTTGTACACAAATATTTTTATATTATATACTTATTATTATAGCTGTAATGTGTATAAAAAAAACTTTGAAACAAAATGAATAAATAATATTTATTTTGAGTGGCAATGTAACGCAAATGCCCTTTTTGGTAACTTGAGTAACTAGCCTTTAAAATTGCATTCAGTTGGTTGTCAGCTTCTAAAGAGGTTCCATGTCGCTTTTTTCAAGTTTCAATGACACGCCCAGAAAAACATTACAGAAGGCTTCACTATTTTTCAATCAGATTCACTAATAACAATGAGAAATGATTTCAACTTTTGGAAGAATATGTGTCACGTCTTTAGGGATTTGGCGCTGTACACTTTTTTCTATATTTTCCACTACATTTACATATCGAGCCATAAATTTTAATTATTTATTTCTTATATATATATTGATATTATTAGATTACACTTGAGAATATTACTAACAATTTTCCTCTGGGTTACTACATGCTTCTCTCATCCACACTCACATTTTAACACGTTCACACCGGTGGCCCGCACTAGACTGTCTTATCAGGCGGCGTATACCAACGGTGGTCCGCAGTTGATCATCCCATTAGACGATACGTAATACCAAATATTTAGATCTTTAACACTTCGACTGCAAAAAAATGCCTGAGTCACGCTCTCTTAAAATCATTTATTTTCAATAACAATTATAATTAATAACATAAACATAATTCAGTACTATAAACATACATAACTCAAATTCAGTAAAACTGTTATATTTTCACAATAAAACTTCAAAAGATTTAATGAGGATAAGACGAATTCACGAAGAAAAACACAAAACTTTACACGATACCATTGTATTGTTGCAAAATAGCTGCCCTCCGATAGAGGGAAAGCATGAATTAAAGCGTCGGCGAAAACGTGTTAATTATGTTCCCTTTGTGCCGAAATCAGCTAATAAGTGATACAGAATTGAGGAATTGACGAATCATCACATATATACTATAAAATCCGACGTAAAAAATATTAATTTGATTAAATAAAAAAATTTAAAATAATTCCATTTAAAGCTATTATTATACTCATTAAAAATAATTTTAACAGCAGTGACCACATGCCAAAAGCACGTTACTTGCATTAGGATAAGTTTTATAATCAAGTAATGTACTTTAAACCTTTGAAATTAATGTATTTAACACATTCGCAAATATTTAGTTTGTTCTCGCTGCCTATTTGTTGGATATAATATTTTATATTTAATGAAGACAATCAAAACAGAATTTAATCAAAATTGTTAGAATTAAGAATAAAATTATATTACGAAAGTTATTAAATTATATTTATTGCGGTTATTGCTGTCACTTCCCAAACAAAATTCCAATTGATATAACAGGACAAGGCGGAAAATCCAGCCTTAATGATTTTACCTCTATAACGTACTGTTGGCGGTATATGCTATTTACCGTCTTGTCCGCAAATCTGTTAATCTCTAAGCATATATTCTATTTAGAAAAAAAATGAGAAAAGCAAGACAAACTAAATAAAAGCGATGCATGCAGATTTATTGTAGATATGATGTTCGGATGTACGAGACAATTTAATTTTCTTCATTAAATTTTAAACTTTCAGCTTTTCTACTCTAAAATTGTGTCACCATATATTTCTTCTTAAAATCATTGGTTAGTTTCTTCTCAATAAAAATATATAATAATTATACATATATATATATATATAAATTTATATCCATTTAGTATTTTCATTCAAAGAATAATATACAAATATGTTAAAAAAAAAGAAACTCACAAAAAAGTTTTGGTTATGCGATATTATATTGGAAATATTATTTTAGAATATATTTTAAAAATTAACAGAACGATGTGTCTTTCAAATTTATGTAATTTGTAAAACTAAAAGAAGCAGGAATGGACACATGTCTACTGCATGCCCAGTACTAAATAAAGAAAAATGAAAAATAAAATTCTTTAATGAAGTGCATTAATTTTACTTATTTAATCATTCATTTTTCTATTAGAAGTGAGCACATTAACAGCAGTAATTGCATCCGGAAACATAGAATGATAATTAAGTAAAGGGACATATGCTGCTGCTATAACTCGACCGGCAAACCACCTTCCGTGTAGTGCATTTACAGCTAATACAGCAGTTGTGATACTAGGACATTTGACGTAAACATTACCATTCGGCGATATTTTGTCTACAAAAATATGTAATAGGCCACCATGTTTAGAACATTCATCTATAACATCATCTCGTATTTCAGAATCCCATGTTGGATTAGTTTCCGTACGTGGATCAAACATATTAGATAACATAAAACATTGTGTAGCTATTGGTGGATTTTGTGCTTGTGTTTGCACGGGCGCTGGCTGGGGAGCTGTTGCAAGCAAAGCATTTGCCGCAGCTTGCGGAACTGCTAATCCAGCCCCCTCTGCTAATTTAAACATTAACTGAAGACGTCCCGTCGCCCCTAAATCGATACCACTACGGTCCATTTCATCTGTATCTAGAGATGTTGTATTCATGTCCAATCTCTCCGTTACATTACCCACTTTCATGGCACGCCCTGCTAACTCGAAGCCATTTAATTGTTCTAATGCCTTTTTCGCGTCTTCAGCATTGTGATACTACAAAAGAAAACGGAGTTGTAAAAATATTTATGCAATACTTTACCGTCTTACCGTTATAAACCCATAACCTTTTGAACGTCCTGTCTCACTATCCATTATGAGTTGAATGGAGTCAATTTTTCCAAATGGTTCAAAAATGCCACGCAACATATCCTCAGTTATATTGAAATGTAAAGAACCGACATATAGTCTCATTGGACCTGTATGATTTTTAGGAGTAAACGAGGGTACCGTATTTCCAATCCTATTTTTTTCAGCCTGAGTATGCTGGACAACTATCGGTATTCCAAGTAATCTTTGACCAGATAATCCTAATGCAAGTGCTACTGACTCTGGATCTTTGAATTCTATGTAGGCAATGCCTTTAAAGCGTTTAGTTTTATTACATGTTATTAAACGAACATCTCGTACTTTTCCAACGCTAGAGAAAAATTCTTCAAGATCTCGTGCGCGTACACGTTGAGATAGTTGCATGCAAAAAACAGTTCTTGCATCACGCTCCTCAGGACTAAGCTCAGTTTGTGGTGATCTCTCAGGGGTTACTGCACTAGGTGAATTTCGACCGCGTCTAAATGGTCGCGGAGAACCACTTATACGACGTTTGCTGAAATTATTTAAAAAATAAAATTATTTGTTTTATTATATTTAAAAATATGATAATTGAGAAATAAATTTTAACTAATCAAATAAAAGTTATTTAAAACATTTTTTAAGATTTTCGGATTTTTTTTAAATAAAATTTATAAAAAAAAAAAATTACTTGTATAGATTGCAACTACTTTAACACAATGTTGGTCAAAACATTTGCAAAAAATTTGCAACTAATGACACATATGTGGTGGTTTACCCTATTTTGTTTTTTAATTATGTACAATTTTTTTTTTTTGTTTATTTCTTAATTCTATTCACTGTTTTATCGATCATGTGAAATAAAAACTGATTCCGCGATTTTACTAGAATAAAAAATCAAAGTTAGTAGATAATGTCGAATTTGAAGTGTTAAAAACATTTACAACACTCCTTTCTCTTATTTCTGAGTATGTTATTTACAGTAGCAAATTATAGAATATAACACTAATCACATTCTATTTAATAGTTTGATATTTAAGTTGTTGCATTTTATTCAAAATTTCATTTTAATGGTTTTGTTTACGCAATTGAAGTTTAGAGTTAAGTAGGTTAATTATTGAGGTAAATGGCTGAACACAAATACTGTCCGTACTTAAGATCAAAAGTTTTGAAAGATTTTGAAACTGGAATTTCTCAAAAATAAGTCTATAAAACATGATATCCATAAATGAACTATTTGTCGCAGAGGCCCTAATTACTAATAATAGCCCTAAGTGTCAAAAAAAAGAAGAATCAATCTTCTATGGTCGAACGGGTCTAAGTTTAATAGCTGAGACTCAGATAGAAGATCATATGTTTACCTACCTCGAGGTGAAAAATTTAATCCTAGGTATACAACCACAGTTAATCATGGAAGGGGAAATATCATGGTGTGGAGATGTTTTTCGGGACACTAGGTCCAATAGATAGTATTACGTGGAGTGGGAAATACACATTAGAATTTCTATTAACTTCATTGAATATGTTGTTTAGTTTTGTCACGCATGGAAAGCAAGTATTGTTATTTTTTAGGTTTTTTTTTTAATTAAGATTATTGTTGTTTTTTAAATTTTGGTAAGCCTAGGGCAAAGTCTCAATAAATCATTAACAAGAATTTAAACCCATTAGAGTTTTAAAATTTCTTTAAACTACATTCTAGCAAACACGACCGTTTTGTTTTGTCCGATACTGTAAATATTGATTCCAGAATAAAACATCCATTTTTCATGGTCGGATATAAATATTTGCTAATTTAAATTTTACATATCATCACAAAAACATTGTTCCGAAATGTTATTGTTAAAGTATGTATAATTGAATTTTCGAATAATTATTTCAATGACATGTAGCTTTTACCTTCTCTCGCGAGAACGCGATTGTCTATAGGATCGACTACGACCACGTTCTTTAATTGGACTTAAGCGATCTCTGGAACGACGATCTTTAGATCGACTGCGACGGTAATCTCTTGAACGACTGGATTTACGATCAGCTCGTGAACTACTGCTTTTCAGTTCCTTTGATTTACTTCGACGGTGATCGCGAGATCGACTTCTATTGCGACGGTCTCTTGAACGATCATAGTCTCTGTCACGGTCTTTTTCGCGTGACGTTCTCTTGCGGTCTCTTTCTCGTTCACGTTCACGTTCGGATCCTTTTGATCGATTATTTTCTTTCACCTTTCCTCTATCTCGCTCCGAGTTTGAAGACTTCGTATTTTTCCTGTCATCATCACCGCAAGAGCGTGAGCGAGTTCTAAAAAAAAATAGTTTTATTAAATTTATCTAAAATGAGATTAAGTAAAAAATATTACCTAGACCTGTACCGACGACCATTATGTTCAGATCCTGAGTTTCCACTTTCAACTTTTCGGTTTTTGTAATTTCCATCGTCTTTCTCTTGAGAGTACTGTCGACTGGAGTTAGTAACAGAATTCTATTGAGAGTCGTAATAGAAAGATATAACAGCGAGAATTTCACGTACATATTATAACGTCGCCAGGCATCACGACGTCACACATTGTAAATGTTTAATTTGAATTGATTGATCGTATTGGAACATATGTATAGTTGTTGACGGTTGTAGTAGTAAAAAAAATTGATTAAACAAGAGAAAGTAAATCAAAGTAATTAGTTATTTCTTTGAAAGAAAACAATTTATTAATCAATCATCAATGCTTAATTACAACAATGCTAGTGCGTGATAACCCAATGCAAATAAATTCGGATATCACAACACCATCATCATCAATTGGTGATCTGTTTTATTCAAGTTGCATTATACTACTTTACTCTTAGACACGTATTTTCTTAACATCTTTGTTAAATACACGAATATAAATATTTAATTAAAGTCTTCGCCTTCTCTTGTTCGAGTTATTGCGAAATTATTAATTATCTATTACATTATTTCTGTTTTTGTCATTAATTGTAGGCATTTGATGAAGAGTTAGGCGATTCATATTTTCATTTTTGGGGTAGTAGTAGAAGTAGTGGTAGATATTGTGAATTGTTTTTGCCTTTTTAATCCTGCATTAGACATTAGAGCTGCCCCGACGCATATTTGTGCATTTATCTGAAATTTAGTTCAGTTTCAGTTTGAATGTATTTTTATTTTGTTTTTAACGAATCAAATATCAGATAAAGAAAAAATCAATATATTTGCTTATATAGAAATGCTTTGGTATAAAGTATTTATATATATTATAAGGCGTTTTTTCTGGCACATTCAAAACTTACCAAATGGTCTCCAGCTTTACATATATTAGAATGACCAAAAAGAATCAATCTCTAGCAACAAATTGGGATTAAAGATTTTCTGCAAAGACATTTCACCCTTAAAAATTATTCTATATTTATTACGTAATTCAGAATTAATGATTCTTATGAAAAAAAATCAATTTTTACAGATAAAATTTGCCTCGTTTTTTTTTTTATATAAAATCATCATAATACACTTATATTTAAAAGTCGGGTTTCATACGTTGGCATTATTTTTAAAATAAATATCATTTTATTCCAAAACGTTTGTTGGAAAGGATATTCAATATGCACTACACCATCTCTGGGTGAAGGCTGGACGGTGATTCCCAAACAAAAAGTTAACATCGCCAAAATTACCACAAATATAATATTTCCTTTGCGACCTTATTAAATAACGAATACAGTCTCAAATTGACTATAAAGACTCGAAGAAACTCGAATAAATCCTTAATATATTATAATTTTCTTTTCAGAAGTGAAGTACCAATACCAATAAAGTTTAACTGACAGTCTTCTTATTATTAACCCCTATAAATTAACATTTAAATGACAGCACATTCTTTGGTTGACATTTTTTGTTGATAAACCATTAAAATAGGTAACATATCAGTCATCAAAAAAAAAAAAAAGAGTAACATTAAAAATAAAAAAATAAAAATAAAAATAATGTAAAAATTTCTAAGATATTTAAAATCTGAAAATGAAAATAGAAGTATTGTTATTCAAAACTGTTTATACTAGCAAACAATATGAGAAAATACTTTTATTAGAACGACCAACAAAACAGCAAATTAATACCGTTCAGAATGTTTATTAGCAAACAAACTCAAAAATAAATAAAATATTAATCCTGCTGTCTTATTGATAATAAAAGAATTAGACAAAAATACCCACGTTATTGGCCTATATGCTGTTTGATTTCAGAAACCATATCGCATCCATTTCATTGCAAAAGATTTGGATTGACATTATGTATTACTTTTATTGTTTAATCTCATTACCTCAAATCCCATTACTAGTTATATCCAGCATACACAAATATATCAAAGCTCGTTTTTGAATTTCGAAGTCACTTAGTGAAATTAGTAGTCAAACGGATGTAAATGAAAATGATTTTGCAATAGACAATGCATAGGAAAAAACTATTCAAAACGTTAAGTAGGAATTTTTATAAGCCTAATGTAAATTATAAATAACTACATTAATAATTCAACAGATCTTTAAAAATATAAAAAAAACTTAATACTCAGAGTATGAACACTGTGATATTTAATCAAATCATTTCAATTTCTTAATTCATTTCATTCATATTAATTTTTACAAGCCATTAGAAAATAAGCTGATGATGTGCAACATAGAAACATAATACCTACGATAAATAACCAATTAAAATTCTATTCAATAAATATCATGGATCATCTTAAGGAAAAAGAGAGTGGAAGTGTATATAATACACATACATAAATTTAATTTAATTTTATTTAATAAATTCAGTCACCGAATCCTTTGAAACTGGAATCATCCAATACTAGAAAACTGAAGTAATACCAGATGAAGTCGCCGTTGTGTAACATATAGATGTCGGCTTGACGAGCGCTTATCAGTTCAAACCGTAGCTTTAAGAATTCGAACAAAACTAAATAAAGGAAAATTCTGACAGAATTTCTGAGAGTAAATAAAAATGGAATGAAAAGTTAATACGATCTGTCGTTTGAAGTTGATACACACAACATGAGATCTATGAGCAGGTAAATCATAATCCTGACTGATTGTAATGGCCAATTAAGTAAGTAATACTGAATGCAAAACTGAATAAATCAATAAGATATTTAAAAATATTTAATTGATAATTAATTATACAAGAATAGTGACTATAATTCAATTCTTACAAAGTATTTTAATCTGGTTTAAGTAAAAAAAATTGTTGTCGGCATGAGCAATAGAAGCAATTTTTCAAGATTTCATAACAACCGCCTTCTTTATATCACGATTGTAAACTATAAACGGATAAACAAATATTAATAAATAAAAATAAAAATAGACTATCTGTTGTGAGAAGGTTAGCCTTCACAGCCTTTAATTGTGTTTCGTAACCTTAAGTTGGAAAATAATTTCCAAGTGAAGAACTTCAAAACAACCAAATTGTTTAACTAGGATAACAATCTTTTACACAAATTGTATTTAAACTGTTAAGAGAATACGCACTCAATCCTCTTTGAGCATTACTTTTTTGTAATTCATCATTGAACCCGTGTATATTTTAAAATATACATTTTGACAATAACCAAAACGTGAATTGGATTGAGTCTTGAGAGAGAACTCACTTCTATATCTGTTATTCTTTATCTATTTTTCATTCTTAGTTTGCACATTTTGTTTGCAATCATCCCTTAAATTTTCTTTGAATATTAAAGTTCGCTAAAAATGTAAAAATGTAAGTATTCTTAATTTTCCAATACATTATGGAACCAGATTTCGCAAGTTTAATCATTGAAACGAACTTGATGTGATAAAGCGTTTGTCAAATTTTTATTCCGCCATTGAAGTTAAGAGGCAGTTTTTGTATTTATTTGTAGGATGAATCCAACTACATCAGCGTCCAAATGAAGGGCATTTTAGGGCGCTCTAATATGTTGAATGAATGAGAATTATCAATCTTATGCATTTGGGATATAAGAAGCAAAGTTTGGGGCGTTAGCGGCACATACCTTATTTTTGTTGTGTGAAGCCTAACGTAATTATATCAAAAACTGTGTCATTTCCAAAAGTACGGGAGATTTATCAACCACAATGTGCAGCGAAGAAAATGATCTTACTTACGAAATGAGATCGAAAGTTTAGTGGGCCAGTTGATGGAAACAGACGTAACAGTAGCCGAGGCAATATTAGTAATATTATTATTGTTCAGCTACGGCAATAACAACAACGATGCAAAGATTTTAAATATTGTCCATACAAGTTAAAGGTATAATGACAAACAGCAGCAAAAAATAGAACATATTCCCAACTAAAAATATTAATACTGTTAATGTGAGAAAATGTTATAACTGTCGAAGTAAAGGTCATAAAGCTTATAAGACTAGAAGAGAAGAGAATTTAATTGTTTCATATCATTAGCTGCAGTACAATCATCAGGTGACAGCATCAAACAGTGATGCGTTGATAGTAACGCTTCGTGTCATTTTTGTTTTGATTGAAATGCGTTTAAAAACTACGAGAAAAGCAACGAATGTGTATATTTACCTAATAATATCAGGTAAGAGGTCATTGGTCGTGGTAACGTCGTACAAATTGTACGCGCATGACACATCAGATTAAACAACGTCTTACAAAGTATGAGTTTCACGGAACGCATCAATGAAAAAAGCATGAACGAAGAATTCCAAAGCGGTTGTACCACTAGAGACCGATTCCCGAATGACCTGTTCTAACAACGAGTGGCGTAAGATCGATACCTAGATACTCTTCATTCGGTATGCAAAATTGCTCTGTGTAACAAGAATTCACATCCTTTGCATCTAACAGTTACGACGCACGTGTTGCCTTGTTTTAAGGAGAATTGCAAACCAATCGCAGGTTATGCATACGCTGATTGCGATGGTGGCAGAATGCACGGAAAACTATATTCAGGTATTGACTTCGTTTAGGTGAATTTGTTTTTTTTTTCTTTGGTGGCCAAAAAGCAGACTTCATTGCATTGCCCTCATCACCGAAAGAGGCACTTTATATATGCAACTAACTTTGCGGATTGGGTTTCAACGTTTATATGGTGCCAATATCGGTGCGCAGTGTTTAGTAAAAAAAAACACCATGGCAGGAGCAAACACATTGACTATATACACGATATATGTTCAGAGTTTGATCGTTATTGGTTATGTTCCGACTGAAGAAATGGTGTCCGATATCTTTGCGAAAAATGTATGTAAATCAAAAATCAATTTGGTGACGATTTTCTTTTTTAGACAAAATCAAGTGACCCTTATTCGTGCGATGTAATGCCTCCAACTTGGGTTTTATGAGGCCACCAGTGACCAACACAGACAGATTTGTTGGAAAAAGTTATAAAAAAAAAATTGTAAAAATTTTGTAACTTTCAGTCAAAGCGGATATACTCCGCATATCGTACCTAAATAAAATTGTTTGAAATTGTATATCAGATAATAATAAAAATGTCATACCAAAAATAAATGTCTTCTGTTAACATTTTAACATTTTTAGTCCTCAAGCTCTGAAGAGTACCAGATAATTAAAGGTTAACATAGAAATATAGTTGATAATGAACTAGCCCTGGCTTCTTTATCGCTCCGCTCGTAATAATTAGAAGAACGTCTATTCTAAAAAAATTATATGTTGGAAATTTATTCGTTACTAACTTTAAGTGCTAAAGAAATTTATAAAATTATATCCAACGTTGATCCATTTAATTTATATATGCGTGATGCTTGTATATTCTAAGAGCAGTTTAGATATTTTGAAATCTATTGGCACCGATGCCGAAGCTTTTGAATTACCTAATAAAAATAAATCCAGATCCGATAACGTATCGAACTGAGAGTTTGTTAATGATTTCGCTAAAAACAAAAACTTTTCCCATAGTTGGATTTAGCGAATTCATTAGTAAAATTTTAATTTAATATTTCTTAAAAATATAAAGATTTGCTAGCAATTTGGATCGCTGTATATTGAGTACCTTACAGTTTTAATATTTTTACTATGCAACATAGAGTATTTATTAAACGCGCTTGTTTTATACAATATTTTTGAACGAACAATTTGCACTCATTTTCACAATCTAATTTATAATGGCCAAAATTTTTTAATCTAACATAAAGATACAGAAAAAATTTGTTTTGATTTTACAGGACAAATATTAGTAAGAAACAAATCTTTACTACATAACGGGTAGATAAAATTTAATTATTGGACAATACATTACTTGATGAAGTTTTCAACGAAATCGTGTCCAATTGTGATCCCATTTTAAATATTAGAATCTCATCAAAACATTGTATTAACACAAGCTTCTTGAATGAAAAACTAATTAATTATACATACATACGTTGGTTTTTACTTCTTAATAGAAATGCGTACAAATATACAAATGTATATACATTTGTGTATTTGTATTGCATGTGAACGTATATATTATTCCCCGTTTTATGTACTTACGTTTTTTATATATGGTGCTTCCAGCATGGCTTCTACATCGAGTTCCTCAGCCATTTTAAATATTCCTTCGAAAGCAATAGAAAATTTAATCACTATACCTAAAGATATGCCTTTTGTAAAAATGTATACCTTTCCGCAAACGTTAAAAAATAAAAAGCACAATCTTAAAGCTCTTTCAGCGTGACTTTTTTGATATATTATTTAAGGGAATAAAAAATGTACGGACTGAACGGCCTTACCAACTTCTTTGTAGCTAACGTTTTCAGCCAAAATACAGTGATGCCATTTCTTCGAATACAATTCGGTTAAGTTGTCAATGAAAAGAACATGATGAAAAAATTATAATTAAAATTATAAATAGTTGACTCTCTCAAGTAAGAACAAAATACATGAGTAACATTTTTTTATTTTTAAATAGATATTCCAAAAACATGAGTATAAGTGACTGTGAGATATATTCTACTGTTATCTGTACAAACTTTCTAGAAAATGCTTACGCTCCTGACATATGAAGCAAATGATATTTGAAAAAATTTATCAATGCATTACATTTGTGCTTGATGTCGTACTTCTTTGATGCTTTTCATTTGACGACTGTTTATTTTCGTCTCCAATTGCGATTGTGAAGCATTATCTCAATTATTTTGATATTGTGGTAATGAACACGTACATAGATAAAAAATAAATAATTTGTTTTCTTCATGGAGAAATGACCAGTGTTTACTAGCCTTCTGGAATATAAAACTACAAGCTAATTGCATATTTTACGATATCAGTAGCAAAAAATCGTTACCCGAAGAAGACATTTTAGCAATCAAACAAAACGAAATTAAATCCAAAAAATGATAGACGGAATTATTTGTTCGTCTCCCATTAAACATCAAGCACACTACACTCACCAATATGCATTATATAATGAATTCATTAATTACTTAATGATCGTCCCCGGAGAGTTTAAGCGAAATCATACACCAAATTAACTGATCTAACTCACCTCTTTGATTTCACTCCCTGCGCTGTAAAAATTGTATGTTCTATTTTCCTTCACAGGTACTGTAAAATAAAGTATAATTTAATGCCGAGTTACATAGAATCTACAATCCGTACATTTCTTCAGCTGACAGCTATACATTCATTGTAGAGAGTTGCTACGTCTGAGTTTACTCAACGCTCGTAAAATACTTTGACAAGTAGCAGCTGTTTTTGTATATATTTCTTTAATTTTTTGTACCAGTATAAAATTATTGTTACGTTTTTACCTTTTAAAAGCGTTTTATATATTAACTCGTAGATTGCAAATAAAATAAAAATAAGCTTGTGTTTAGTTTTAATTAAAATTCTTTATTGTTCGCACAATTCTGTGTGCTACTCTTCAACTTGATGTAACAACAACAATTGCTTTGTTTGTTATTACTCTGCTTAAGCTGGATTCACCCATGGTTTCGGAACAAAAATTTTGTTCTGCAACAATTTTTTTTAAATGGAGTTTGACGTTTCTCTTTTTGAGAGAGAGAGAGGGAGGAAGAATAAATATTGTTCGGAACAATTTCAGCTTGAATTGGTTTAATTTTAATTTTTGTTCCGAAACAATTCAACAGTGCTGTCAGATACTTCAATTTTATACGCAAAATTTAACTGAGCTGCCACATTATGTGATATGTACATATTGTCTTGTTTATCTTTCCATTAAATGAGCTTTGTTTAACTCAATGGCTTTAAAACAAATACTTGTCTTTTGTCCATTTTTATTTCATGCAGTTTTTTTAATTTCAATTTGTTTACTCCACAATAAAAAATATGAGAAAACAAGCTTATTGCAATCATATGCTACTGTGCTAGCTAATAGTAAAACTAACATGTCGTTTACAAATATATTTCATATGGTAGCCTTGTTTTTCCAGAACAATTGTCCCAAGTGGGTGAAACGTTTCGGAACAAACTCTCAAAAAACTAAAATTGTTTCGAAACAAACGTTTTGTTCCGAAACCGTGGGTGAATCCAGCTTTAAACCCTTCGCATAAACAATAACAATTACTAGACAATTGTTCGACAGATCTTTATAACCAGACGTCGGTACAAATAGCCCCCGAGGGCCGAACATCGGACTTTTTACACACATAGAACACGAAGATCAACAATATTCGTTAAAAAGAGCGTAAAATTGCTTTCAGTTGCTTGTCCGCTTCTAAAGAAGAAGGTTCATTTCGCTTTTTTCAGGTTTCAATTATACACCCAAAAAATATTACAATAGAATTCACTAACATTCAATGAGATTCGCTAAAACAATGAGAAATAATTTTCATTTTTTTAAAACATATTTGTCAAGTTAAATATGAAGTCTTCAGTCTTCTTTCCACTACATATAATATAATTGGGTTCCACTTGAAAATATTAGGTTACACTTGAAAATTTTCCTATGGGTTATACACATGCCTCTCAAAAATACACTCACATTTTTATCATGTTCTCTTTGTGCCGACGTCTGCTGATGAATGTTCTTGAAGCCGTATGTTCGTGGCTTTGCCTTCTCGATATCTCTCTAAATGTAAATGTAAAATTGTATGTTTTGCTTACATTTATTCTTGTAGTTTTATTTTTGTTTACTTGCTTACCATTTGCTTTTATGCTGGTGTTTGTTGCTATATTTTTAATCTTAAACGATGTAAAAGCAAAACACCAGTCACAAATTAAAAAATTTGTAATTTTGCTTTAAATGTGTATTTCAGTATTCCCTAAAGAAAATGTAAAAATGTATGTAAGACAGCGTTCTGTAAAATTTAGCAGCTGTAATTCGTTGTTGAGGAATATAAACGAATATTGATACAAAATTAAATGCGAAATTGCGTAAAACCTACGTCACTGTAATCGATTTCATTGAATTCTGCCTAGCATGTTAATGTTATGCTTTTACCTTATCAATTAATTTTGTCTTTAAAAATATATTTTTTGCCAATTGTCTTCCTCTTTTATCTAAAATAACTGTAAACTGGAATGCATTTCTGCATTTATTTATGATTGGTATAGAAGAAAAAATAATATATTAGTCAAATTTATACACTACATAGAAGAACAAAATTTTAAATCAAGAGACTGGTTATGATTTTGGTTATATAATTGGAAAAACAATGAGTCGAAATAGGTTCGACGAAATATGAAGTTACGTGCACGTTAATGATATGATAATTCATCACGATAAATAGCCAATTCACACTACTTTGTATCTTGTATGCTGTATTGAATACCCTTTTTGTTTGTGAATACTAAATGTTCTGACGCCTTTTGCACGTTCAAAGTACTTTGCAAAGTCTTTTACATTTTTTGTAAACATCGTTTTGGTTTTGCTGAAAGAAATATATTGTAGATGTAATAAATTAATTATTTATTTAGTTTTGTATTTACAATAGCAATAAAGCTAGTGATATATTAATTTGTTCATATAAAGCTAACAATTTGAAACTTAGCTTCTAATTTAGAAAAGAAAAAACTTAAAAAATGATTGTGTCACCAGTACTTTAGTGACGCAGTAGTTTAGTTCGCAGCGACTTTAAATCGTTTTGCATACGAAAGTCGTTGGTATTTGAACATATATGTTTGTGAGTTAAGATTCTAAACCTTGTGCACGGCGAATTCATAGAAGATGGCCTTAATAAGCCAGCTGTGGTGTATCGTCGTTGTCAAAAAATGTTTGTTTTTTCTCTATTTTGTTTCGATAATGAATTTCGTATTCATAAACTCTCATATGTACCACATGTATCCTTAACGATACGCACTATAAATTCTTCAAGATTACTATTTCAAAGCCAATTATATTAAAATTTTTGAAAGATGATTAACAATATTTAAGCCCTTAACACTAAATACATATATCATTTAATCTACAACCTAGATTTACTATATTTATATTTATTTAGACAAGTGATGAATTACCAAAAAAAGAGAATTCGGTCTCACCAACTAGGTGCCTAAACTATGACAAATAAGAAATAACATTTGCATTTTTCTCGATGACCATATAAAAACAATGTTCTTTGTTTTTAATTGTTTTAATGTTTTTAATTTATAGATGCTGCACTATTGCAGCAAGTCATAAGAATTTTCAGTATATAAAATTTATTTTTTTTAATTGCCTTAATTAATTTCCTAAGTAGGTTTGAAGGTTATTTTTTTGACAAGATGATTACATTTTAACAAAAACAAAATGCCTGTTGTTTTGGTATTGTTGTATTTATTGTATTATTACGGTCACCTCTAAGAATGAATTCGCCTTGACATTGTGTAAATTGATTCATTTTGACACACACAAAGAAAAATATGTGTGACATAAAATATATGCAGAAAAATGTCATTTGGGTGTACCTTAAGAGGATTTATCAATAAGGTACAAGACAACTTTCCGATCGAAATGCACTGGAGCAGTACAACCCAACGAAACTAATAAAAAGAGTCTTAAAGCTATAGTGCCTAGGGCACCGGAAGGATTACATAAAATTTTCTCAATTTATTAAGGTAAAGACTTTGATTTGGTGAACGAGTAGTTTTGCTAACCAAGGAAATGAATGCGGAAAGAATAAAATAATCTCCTTTGATACTTTTTTACATCAGTTCACCTTCTAGAAAAATTAAGAATGGAGGAAACACTTGCATGTGTTGCATTACACTGCAATAAAAAATGAGATACCAGAAATTTTAATAATGGCAAAAAACGATTTTATTGAAATATTACTTTTTTTTGTTAAATACTATGGAATAAATTAAAAAATTCAATGTTATATATTACTTAACAATTCACTAAAATATTGAATGTATAATAAAAACGAATAAAAAATTTGTGTTTTTTATTTAACATTTTGGCGTATACTGACCTGCCAATACTTTAAATTATCATGTCTTTTTCGGTTCCTGTCAAGTCCTTCACAAAGTTAAAATTTTGTAGATAACTTCCTAACGATTTTATTTTACATATTCCATAAAAACTTTAAATTTTTTAACGATTTATATTATGGTCCGCAAATAGTTGACTTCCAGATCATATAAATGCTATACTTTGTGCGGCTTGAGCAAAGAAACAGATGTACGTGTTAGACTCACCATATTTGCTTATCTTGGTTTCTTTCATAATTTTGAATTACGGGAATTTTTGCATATGTTATGTTCATAAGAATAAGTATAAATTTAGTTTTCTTTTAAATTATTATCTTATTTTTCTCCGATATCTTTTAGATAAATATTTGTCTTCCGCATTAACCAGTTTAGCAGGTTAATAAATAACATAAAGCACAATATGCAGTTGTAAAAGTTTAGATTTATTGGCTGTTACAATGGATGTATACTACGTATATTTGTATAGCTTATGTTTTTTGAATTCTTGCTACACACTATGTCAAATTATGGGATATGATTCAAAACCCTTTTTAATATTCAATATTTGGCATAAAAAGTTGTGGTTTTCTGCTGACAACATAATAATTAATCAAGTTGGTTGATGTATTTTTAGGTTTATTTTCTCCTGTAGGATAATATTGTTTTCGTAATAGATTTAAGCAGTGGCGATATGGTAGGTAGATAAGTAGATAAGATGGTCCCTTATAAAAAGAATAATATGAAGGGGTTAAGAAAAAAAGACAGAAAAAGACGAAGAGAGAGAGAGATAGAGAGAGAAAGAAGGAGAAAAAAATAATAAAAAAGATTATTTAAAGATTAAATAAAGATTTTTCAGCGTAGGGAACTCATTATATTATAAGGCTGGACAGAAACACAGGTGGTGTCCTATAGTCTCGAACTGTAACCGTCCTATTCCAGATAGTTGTCAATTATTAACCTTCAATGCTCCGAAAAAGACTCAGTAGACAGTCTAATGCTGAATTTGTCCAAACCCAGCAGCAAAACTGAACTAACATCGTCTACCAAAGATTACATACTCCTGGCCGCACAACATGCCGATTTATCGCCGACCTTCCGACAAGAGCGTTAGAGGAAGCATATTGGAGGGTTAGAACCAACTATCAAATCACCATCAAATAATGAACCTAATCACTAAGTTTGATGGAGATATTCAGCCTTATCCCTGGTAATTATTTCCCTCAAGTCCAACATTATAAAAGCATTATAGACAAGATCCGCACAATAATACAGTTTCTAGTCTCGAAACAGTCAATCCGCCGTCAAAATGAGCCACGCTGTTCACTTCGATACTCTAGCAGAGACTCAACCAACATAATTTACTGACTTGTTAAAGAGTTTTCTGGAACAACATCAGAGTCTTTGAAGATCTGCGTTCCACCAAGTAGCTTGATTCTTTCTACCGGGGTAAGTAAGAGGACATGCAAAAGTTCAACTAAATTTACTATAAGATGCCAAATTTATCATTGATACTACAAATGGTGGTTTATGGAAGTTCAAAGTAATGGTGTCTGTTATCCACCCGCAACATTTGAACGTCTTATGGAATCTATAATTTTTGATGAACACTTTAAAACATATGGATGAATCTCAATGACTTGATTCACCTCGTTACGGCAGATAAAATGATAAAGGGATAAAGTGCGTGGAGTACGGAGCAGATCTCGTAGTTTCCTGGGACTATGCATATACTAAAAATGCATTGTGCAAATTTTGCAAGCATTGCAGCAAGCTTAAATAAACTGGTAAGAAATCGAAACCCTATTCTAGACCCTGAAGGACCTGTTGTATACCGCACCAGTTTTATCATACTCAGTCTTAATGGAGAAGTTTAGGAAGTTCAATTGTAAGCGGATATGGAATCGGAGGCGTCCACTCTCGGTTAGTTGATAGTACAGAAAAGATCACAGCCTACTACCACATAGCTGAACATTATCAAAGCCAGAAAGGAACTACTGCGTGACGTGTTGAGAGCTCCAGGCTGCGTTCGAGTACAAAAACCAAAAATTTATATGGCCAACACTTTCTACACAAAACTGATCATTTCCTTCTTAGTTGGCTCTTGCCAATCAAAAATTGCAGTTTTAAAGTTTGGAGTGCCGACGGAGAATAAAGAAATCATTGTTTATGTTTGCCTAACAAGAATATAAGTTGGGAACAACAAACCTTTTTATGTCGAACTTTTTAATGTCGACTCCAAACAACAGATTTAAGAAAAATTTTATGAGTCTGACTGTTGACAGGAAATCGCTGAAAGGAATGTTTTTTTATATTTAGTTTTGTTCGATATTTATGTATAATTAAAATTTTGATCCAACATCAACATTGACTTCGGAAACGAAATAAGGTTGTCTGGAAGATCTTAACGAAGTTCACATTACTTTGTGCGCAAATGAATAAAAAAGGCAGTGACAATATAAAAACCAGCCAATACTGAACATTGCAAAGAAGATCACAATGGAGAATGAAAAACTGATATTATTGAGTAGATAAAATTGAAGGTATCACAGAAGATTAACTAGCTGTACTACACAAAGAACTACAGAAGGAACGTAACAGACTTGTTCAAGTTCTTTTTCTGTCAATTTCAGAAGACTATGAATAATGGTAATCTACATGGGGGGCTGAAGGATGTTTCTTCTCTCTACGTTGTCTCTTAGTGTTATGTTGCCTTAACCTCAATATATTCGTCTAATCCCTGTGGTCGGATGAAATTCTAAATGTTTGGTCCACCTAAAACTCGTTATTGTATCATTAAAAACTTTCATAATGTGAATGCATACTTCAAAAGCATATAATTTGTCATCAAGGAACCTCTGTATGAGGCTGGTGACTTCTTGCCATGACGATCATTGACCCCACTTTGATGTAAGTAGTTTAGATATAATGCTCTTCAATATACTATAGACACAAGAGATTAAACTATAAGCGACATTCTTGCTCTTTATCAATTTTAGGGTTTTTATGTATGGAATAGGCAAGAGTTACCATATAGACCTACCCTTTTAAAGAGAGAGAGAACATCCCGCATTCCGAGATAATTCCAGTTTGCCCTGCTACTTTCATGTTTGCCCTCCATTAATCATTAGCGTCCATAACGCTGTCTACTCACTGCAATTCAAATGATACACCACAGAATGCAGCGGTGACTTTTTAGATTTCGTTTATTAAAAAGTCTTCGCACTTCATTCTTAGTTATCTAGAGTTTGTCCCAAGCAGATTCATTTAGTGGAGTGGACAGCTCTCTTTAAAAGATTTAACTAGAGGATCAATAATTATTTGAATCCTATCAATTTCTTATAAGATTGCTCGCGGGAAATCTTAGGCTGCTAGGCAATGTTAACATTATTGTTTGTCAGCCTATCGGAAGACAGAACGCGCAGCTTTGATTGACTAAATAAGGTAATTAATTTGTTAATTTTTATACAAATTAATATCAGCAATATCAATATTATTCAATTAAAAGTACTTCACTTTAGTAAAAATTATTTCAATTTTTTCTATTATGATCTTGAGAGTTGTTTTTTTATTTTATTTCAGTGTAGGTATTTTACATTACTCAGCATATGATACCTGACGCCGTTGCAAAGTATTTTAAACAATTGACTAGCTTTGAGGTTTCAGTGGTGAAAATAAAAGTGAAACTTGAACAAATATCAAATCAATTGTTTTGATTTGCAATTTTTTTTAGTATTATAATTTAAAGTTTTGTGGTCCTTTATCTTTTTTATAATAAATTCTTTGATTTCAATTAGTTTTCTCTAACACATATGTGGCACTCGTATTATAAAAAGTGTAAATAAAGAAATATTTATATATATTGAAAAGAGGAGGGGCACCTGCAAAACATGCTAATAAATAATACTTGACAACAATATTTAATATTTCTGGAAGGATTTTTTGTAGATAGTAGTAGCTCATGCTATTTTCTAAGAAATTATAGTAAAGAATTGAGGATGACAAGCGCCAGCAATAATATTGCCCATTGCGAAGTTCTGGGAGCAACATGCAGTGATACTGGAACTGCAACACATTTAATGGAAGAACATCACAGCTGTTTAGCCGCTACAAATGAAATAGTTAACCGAAGCACATCAAGTCGACTGCAATCTTCAAGATTTGCATGCTTAAGATGTTGTGGAAATATTATTAGCTATTGGATTCGACTTCGTAATACGCCTGAAGAACTGGAGCAACGTTACAAATCGAAGGAAATAGACAAGTTTTTGGAAAGAGAAAAACAAACATTTCGCCGTCAGGTAAGTTATAAAAATTTAAACTCAAATAAGGCCTCTATTACATGAAAATACCAAGGTTAAACTTTTACTTTTGGGAGCTGGCGAGTCAGGCAAATCTACTTTTTTGAAACAGATGCGAATTATACATGGCGTCAATTTCGAACCTGAGTTAGTAAAGGAGTATCAGTATGTTATTTACCAAAATGTTATACGAGGTAAGTTAATAAATAGCATGAAAGAATTGTATTAAATAAAATCTATAGGAAGATAAAATATATTTTAATCGAATAGATAGTTTTTAGTGAATAGTGTAGCAGGAATCAAAATTTTTTTACGTCTTTCGAAATTAATTAAAATTGCAGATATTAGAAATTACAATATTTTTACTATCCTATTGCCTAATTAATTTTTTTTTACTCAATTTCGGTTTGTAATGAACCCTTCAGTCAGGATGACGACCTAGCTTCGCATGTATATGTTAATTTTATACAATTTAAATCCGACTCCAAACGGCAGATTTTTGAGAACCTTTTTCATGGCAATTTCGTTTACTCAGACCCCTTTTGTTGGAGATTTCTGACCCGGAGTTTGAAAATTGGCCTCACATCTACTAAACCAACACATATCCTACTGCACAACGGTTAACAATGTACTCTAAAGTTAACGGACATTGCAAAACTGCAAAAATTTGTTTACTGTATACTTAAAAGTAGTCAGTAATGTCTAAATAGTACAAAGCTGACTACGTCCAGCTCAGATCTTTATCAACAGTCTTTATTCTCGTCTAACAAGCTTCTTCGCCGCGTCCTTCTCGGTCGACCATTGCTTTATGTTCCATGTCGAGCGCAGTTTCTGCAGTCTTAACTCTTCTGCAATGAGTGTTTGACGGCATCTTCTAAAAAGCTGAGTTGGAAATTCAGTTGTGGGGCCACTATATGCAGAGTGTATTTCTGAGACTGGTCGGTTGATAAAATTGGTTGCAATTATGAATAAAAAAACAGGATTTATATTGCATGTAACATATAACAGAAGACGAAGACTAAAAGAAACTTCAATTATAAGGGTAGGATTATGAATTACCTCATTCGGTATCAACAAGAACGGATGGCGTTATTATTTATTACAAAAGTAATTGTAAACTCAAAAGCTTTATTCGAAAAAAAAAATTAACACTCAATTTAAAACTCAAACAATTTTTGTTTATTGAATTGAACTATGTGACATAATGGAAGGGAAATAAATGAAGATACCTGTGACATAATTGCAACTGGTAATCTAATAATAATTTTTAATAAAAGAAAATAGAGAAATTCGTTAATAGTAACGATCTTCCAAAAATGAATATGAATATTCCTATTTTAAAAATTTAAGTACTATTGTGGGTTATTGATTGTAAGGTGATAAAAATTACATTAAAAAATAACTATATGTTTACAAAAAAAAAATAATAATATTTTTTAACATAATAAACTCGTTCTCAGATATATTTTCTTTATTGTGGTTGATGATTAAAGGAACATAAATTAAAAGGCTGTTGCATTCTACTATGCATTTGAAAACACTATACATACATACATAATTGGCCATTACAACCGTTCAGTCAGGTCCTCACACCACTTATGTTGTGTGTGTTCATTTTATACATGAGTGGCGGGACCTACAGTTTAAAGTCGTCTCCGAACGACAGAATTATTTTTGAGAAACTTTTCATGGCTATTTTATTAGTCTCAGAGTTTTTTGCCAGAAATCTGCTGAGAGGAAGTCGCCGAAGAAATATTTTTTCATATTTCGTTTTTGATGTCTGACCGGGGATTCGAACACTGGTCTTTCGTCTAATAAGCCAACACACTATCTACTAGACTACAGCGACTATCAAAAACTTGAAAACACTATAATACCATTAAAAACAAGGTATTAAAATGATTAAACAATGAAAAGCATGTTAACAACTGGTTCCATAATTGACTGCAAGTTATGGAAAGATAAAAAATGTCAATAGAGTATATTGACAAAAGAATTTAATCTTTATTTATAATTAGATGTCTATGGGCTGTCCAAGTTTGCGGCTGGACTTAGATAAGGCTAGTCTGAGGCAAGTTATTGCATTCATTACAGGGGATTGCGAGATTAGGACGCTGCCTTGTAGTTAATTAAAGAATGAGGAAAAGTTAAAAGGCAGTATACATATAAAGTGTGATTTGGTTGATAATTTGAGGTTCGCTTAATAGTTAAGACACAAGCATACATTTTAATTGAGTAACAAGCATAAATGTTAATTAGAAAACAAAAGTAATAGTCAATGTTTAAAGCTGAAGAAAAAGATCTTATTAAAAAAATTTTTTCGTCGAATAAACTCGTACTTCTGACTTAACCTTTAATTAAATTTGTTATCTGAAAATTGAGTTTTGAATAAGCTTTCAAAATAGCGTTTTGAGTTTATTTTTGTCAATTTCAGGTTGCGTTTTTTTGCGTTTTTTTTTGAGAGTTATTTTTTGTAGGCAATCTCCCCTGGCCAAAAATTTTTTATTTGCGCAATTGATTTTTTAGTTCGTACCTATATATGCAATTAATATTAGCAGCAGTCTCTTTCAACAGCCTAAGTTCAATTTACTGCCTAAGATAAAATTCTATCGTATCATTCTATCAATGACTGCAAATTAGTTTCCAGTCAGAATTTAAATAAGTTAAATTTTTAATCATCGAAAAATAGAACCGTATTTCATACATTGCTTTTAAGCCAAGTTGAACTGCTTTTTTTTGAACCACCATGTCAAGTTCAGTAAATTTTCTACTCCCTTAAAATATGTAGAATTTTTTTGAATTTTTGTACAATTCTCCCCCGAAAAAAATTGTTTTTTATGTCTATTTATTGTATCCTTCTTCTCAAGAGCTTATGGAGAGGAAGGAACTCTAACTCTAACTCTAACTCATTCGCTAATTATGGCAACCCATTAATTGTCTACTGATAATTATTCGACATCCTGATCTTTTGGATTTCGTTATTCAATAAAAATATGCAAATATTTAAAATGGCCCTTGAGCGACTATGTATACGAATATCTCGAAATTAAATAAATAGAAAAGTCATTTATGCTAACTTTTATTGTATTTGTATGAAAATATTACAAAATAAAGTACTTTCTAAAACTTGAAATATTTTGTTCTCGGTAGAAATGTTGAAATATTTAAAATACTCAGCTTTTTTTATCAAACCATTATACAATGAACGTTATTTCGAAGTAATTTTTATAATTTTAGTCTGTCACCAATAATTATTATTTTTTTGTATTAAAGGTATGCAAGTATTAATCGATGCAAGAGAAAAATTAGATATTCCATGGGGCAATAATGATCGTGATAACGATGCAAATGCGACAAAATTAATGGAATGCAGTTCATTAAATCCTGAAAAGTTTGCTCAATATGCAGCAATTATTCGTCGACTTTGGCAAGATCGTGGTATTAGACGAGCTTACGAGCGTCGAAGAGAATTTCAAATTGTAATATTTATCCATTGTGTCAAATAACAATCATTAATATTTGTAAATTTTAGAGTGATTCTGTTAACTATTTTTTGGACGACATAGATCGAATAGCTAAATATGATTACACTCCTACACACAAGGATATTTTGCATTGCCGAAAAGCCACCAAAGGAGTTTATGAATTTTGTGTTAAAATTCAAGTAAGTAATAAATATATTTGTTACATTATTATAAAGGATTCTCTATTTTAAAATATTTATTAAACATTTCAAGTTCGTGTGGGATCGTAAAAAATTAATTTTATTAATCAGTAAAATTCTAAATATTCCCAGTAGATTAGCTAAATTGCAATTAATTTTTTATTATTATTATTTCTTTTTTGTTCATAAAATTAAATCGCCGTATTCTAAATACCCAGGGAAGGAAAAATAATTCGAAATTTTAGGTTAGATGTAGGTAGACATTGTATCATAATGTGCTCAAAAGTACAAAATAAAACAAAAAGAATTTTTTACATATTTAAAAACCAATATCTTTCAAACCAAATTGTGCAACTTTTAACTTTCTAAATCTATCTAAATTTAAAAAAAAATCGACAGTTTTTTATACCTCATGGCTCGCAGAACCTATTACTGAATTTAGATTTTTGTTAGACCGCTGCTAGGAGTATTGTATGCCTGCGAACCTTTCTTTAAGTTTTTCGCCGGTGGTTTTGAGATTGTTCCTTTATCGCTGTTATCACAGCTTTCATCTAGCAAACCCAACAATTAATGTTTAACACTCTTTTAAATATGTTTTGCATTTAAGGAGGAACCTAATCCGAACTTCTTGGTGACACTTTACATGTCATCGATTTCAGAAAATTTAATCTCCGGCTCTGAATCCTAACCATTTGTTCGCTAAACCTTTAAATTTTGTGTCAATTTTCAAAATTCCTTTTGAATAATTTATGGAAATTATTCCAAAAAATTTGTCAGAAAATTTTCCCTCAAGGAAAGGCTTCCCATTTCGAAGTTCATTTCGAGTAGGAGAGTACAAACAAATTTTGTTGATATATAACTAATTTATTTGTTTATTAAACTACATTTTGAGTAGTAATTTTTTTAAATATATCGAAGATGGCGCGGTGTGTCCAAGTTTTCTGCGCCAAAAATAAATAAAAGACAAAAATAATCATTTACAGTTAACAGAACAATATATATTTTTTTTATTTAGTGTAATACATTGATTTGGGATAATTAATACATTACCTAGGATTTCTTGTTTTCGGATGAATTTAAAAAAATGAAGAAAGCTTTTGGAAATGTGGGTATCTGAGTAACTGCTGGGATGTTCAGTGCTTTCAGTTTCTTTCTAGCACAGTATGCTTATTCATTGCCCTATATCCCGTTGTGTGCTTGAATACTGAGATTTACAATAGTGCTATTTTAATTATGATGAGACATATGTTCCATAAGTATATTTCAGGAGAGCCCTAATGTTTCTGAGACCGAATATTCAATACCACGTGTTATAAAATAACAAGAACACAATTCGTTATAGTATTAACCATACGGTGGAGTGTTGTGTTTGGCCAATAAACTAAAAATTCCTCTCCTCGATGTGTATCTATAATTCTTCCAAGAAGTTATTGACTCGGACCGCATCGATCATCTGCTACTAGTACTAAGTCTCCAATCTGAACGTTTCTTAATCATTTGACCGCGCTTGAGGGCGATTAGGGTATTCTCTGTATTCTCTTTTCCAAAAATGTTGATTCATTCTCTCGATAACTTTCCAACGTGAAAGATGGTTTCGGTCTTGATATAATAAATTTTCTTCTTAAATACACCATAATGGTTCGCCAATGAGAAAACTATGCTGACATGAGAGTGTTAAAATCCGATGGATCGGATGATAAAAGACATAGACGCCGTGAATTGATGCAACTTTCAATTTGACAATGTAATGTATTTAGCTACCCATATATAAGTAGTTGATCGTTAGTAACTCGTTACTTACTTTACGGACTTTATGCCAGCTCCTACAATTCACCAAACTTTGGCAAGGCCGGAGGTATCAAATGGGAATTGGTACAATTTGAGCTTAAAGAATGTTGTAATTCCTCTGGGAATGATTTTTTCTACCGTAGTCTGAATAGAGATCAATGCATGCGTCTCTTAGAGATACAAATCGCCGACAAGCAATCCTCTTTTTTGATAACTTATCGTAAGATCCGAAACTGTTTCGGGATGAATAGCTTTTATATCCATATATATAACAAACATATGCAGCCCTTTGTTATTACTTAGCGGACCTTAAAATGGACAATTTAATATTTAATGGACCAGCAAAACCAGCACGACTGTGTTTAAAGTTGCCCATATAACCGAATATTTAAAACACTAGACATTTAATTATACATACATGCATAATTGGTCATTGCAACCCTTCAGTCATTTCATTTTATACATGAGTGGCGGGACCTACAGTTTAAAGTCGTCTCCGAACGACAGATTTTTGAGAAACTTTTTCATAGCAATTGTATTTGCTCTCAGAGTTTTTGCCAGAAATCTGCTGAGTGGAAGTCGCCGAAGAATTATTTTCATATTTTCGTTTTGATGTCTAACCTGGGGCTTGAACAACGGCCTTACGTCTGTCTAATAAGCCAACACACTACCTACTAGACTACGGTGACTTCAATTATAATCGACATTTAATTATAATCGTTTGATTTCCAAAATTTTCGTTTTACGATAGACATGTCTGCAGTTATTCCACCATGAAGATAATTTTCATTGTCATCTAAAACGATTTGTTTTGAAAGTGGAACAGAACAGTACACGGTTTTCCCATAATTTTTGCTATATATATATATCTGAATCTGAATCTGCTAAACTACACCGTCATAAGGAACCGTCCTAAGGGATCCTGTAGTTTAGCAGATTCTGAAAGAGTGGAATGCAATCCTTTGCCGTCTTCATTTTGTAATAATCCCTGATAGATCTCTTTAAAGCGCATGTCCAGTACAGTGTTCTTCGTTCAACGATTTACAGTTAAGCTAATGACAATTTCCATTCAATTTTCCATTGAATTTCCACGTAGTTTGGTGCTTGTACTGCTCTCTATTAGTACACTATGGTGAGGCAAAAAATATTAATTAATTCTACCATCTTGAGGGTATTATTAGCAGAGTAGTTTCATACGTTTTCACCACTCCTACCAATACCAATTACCTTACAGTATGATTTTTCTTTTCTAATGTCTATCAGCTGAATTGCAGTCTCCGAAACCAAACTTCATTGTGAGCCTGGGTCTGTAAGGGAAAGTAACCTTTGTCCTTTCGAACAAGTCTTCGACTAGTATATAACAATACTGCCAGTAAACAACAGCACTATGAATAGTTGCACCTGATGTGTTTTCATTTCTTAAATTATATGGAATAGAAGAAATAGAAGAGGTCTCCGACTGACTTTGTCCGAATAAAGAATAGTGTGATGCGAATGCTTGCAAATGATGCACCGAAATGGTGAAGTACAATTTTCTTGATTATGTACAACAGCTAATCAATTACGGCAAGCATTTCTTTTTAACAAGAAAACCATTTTTAGGATCCAAAGGTAAGAATAAAAACTGTAAATATTTCAGAATTACAAGAAGTAAAAGATTTATGATTCTTCGAATTTTTATATTTAGACGACGAAGCAGGATCGCCATTAATCGATTTTAATTTACTGAAGAAAGTTCAGAAGATCTCATAGAAGTATAGTTCTTAAGCTATAGATGTATAAAAAACGATCTCAGCTTTAGGTGTTCATGTTTAGATTTAGAAGTGAAGGTAAAATTTCCTGCGCAGAAATCAATAAATCCGCCATCTAACAATTTGATATTAAAAAGCTTTCATTTTACTGCCAACAAGCATTCACTTGTTACGATATCTGGATTTTAGAATAATCATTATTTGCCTTAGTGGCAAAAAATTTGATTTTTAATCAAATTTAATGCTTTGCTAGAAATCGTTCACTTTAAATAATGAAATAATTAATTATTAAATAATTTAAACAATAAATATGAACCTTTGTGAGCGAATCGTTGTTATGAACGACAGGAATATAAATGTCACGAAATGGAGTCCACTCCATATATTCTCCAGACAACTTTGCAGCGTAATCATCGGTTGCTTAGCATCACAATTAACCGTTGCAGCGATCACGGTCTAGAAGACAATGTTAAGAAATGATTTTACTATGTGAAGTATTTACGTACAGAAAGCAGAAGTTACAGTTTTTAATACAAACAAAGTGTGGTATGAGCGGGCAAATAAAATAAAATATTTGACAAAATAAGTAAATAACATAAATATTAATTTTTTATAAACCTTATAATATTTATTAAGTACACAACGTACCTTTTCATCGATCTCTTTTCATTTATATTTTTAACAATTCACAATTAATGAACATTAACACAGGGGTGGTTTGTATACTTAAACTAAACTTATATCTAAACTTAAAAGTAGGGTGGTCAACGTGAACATCCCGTCCCCTTGAACATTGCAACAAGAGGACCGAGAAGTCAGTTATCCATAGATTAAAATTAACAATTCAATAAAATGGTAATAATCAGTTCATAATAAATTCAGGGTGAAAAGATTACAAAAAGATATATAAGGATGCTTTTTTTACTAGTATTGGAAATAGCGTTTTAATAAGAGCCTGGTAGCGGGTTGTACTCTTCTTCTTCCATTCTGGGTGAGTAGGTTTCTTATTGTTGCTATCTTGTTACGAGTTATTTGCTTTAGGCTTTCGACAATTAGCCTAGGGGCAGTGCACTATCTGGAATTAAGTGACAAACACGCAACAGAAAAAAACAAGAAAACGAATTAGTTTTGCTCTTAATTAGGAAGCAGCACGAGCTACTCAATTGGCAGTTCGAATTTTAGCCACTCGCACTTCGAATCAGGGACAAAATAAATCTGTTTGATTCTACTAAACTTTTGATCGTTAAAGGGTCAATTGTCATAACTAATGGCAACATGATCGGCAACAACAAAATTTCCTTGATGAGCTTTCCGAAGTTGCACTTCACACTGAGGGTTAAAATTAACCCAACGGGGGATGTTAATCCTTTCGACGTACAAATAATCATCGACAAACTCTAGCCATCTGTTAAACGTCATGGGTTTCAAACGTTCGTCTCAATTAGTTCCATCTTCCCAAATTTGATGCATAAGAATGTTAGCAACTATGACTTTAGGTGACAACCACACAACGGGTTCAAATAGCTTCGCTATTTGAGATAAGACGGAATGTTTTTGACTACAGAGAAATCGGGCGTTGGAGCTGGCTTGAAGAAAAATACGTCAATGCTCGCACTCCAACGTAAACCCAGAGTTTTAGCGGTGCTGGCGGGTGTCAAATCCTCAATAAGACCTCTATCTTTTGAAGTACATTTGCTAAGAGAAAATCCAGCAGAGTTCAGAACATGAATTATCTCATCACGATTGCGAGTAGCTTCTACAAAAGAATGCGAACCAGCCAAAATATCATCCACATACATTTGGTATCGCAAAATCTCAAAAGCAAACGGGTTTGGTTTGGCCAAATAAGGGGCACTGTTAACACCAAATTCAAAATCTTGGACTAATATTTGCCTATACATATTCTGTATGTCTGCGTTAATGACAAATCTAAACAGTCTCCATCGGAGAATCAAGATGGTCAAATCGGCTTGTAAAATCGGGCCGGTGTGCATAACATTATTAAGACTTAAGCCATTAGCAGACGGACAAGAATCGTTAAAAACGACACGCAACTTGGTGGTTGTGCTATCAAACTTAAAAACGGCATGATGGGGTAGATAGTAGCTGGGTTTGAGAGAATACACAGCGTCATGATCTATTTTCAACATGTGGCCAAGGGTAAGGTACTCCTCAATAACTTGATCATATTGATCTTTGCCCTCAGGGTTCCTCAACATACGAGATTCATTTCTCAAAAATTCTCGAGGTGGACCGTGATTCAAATCCGTCGAAAATTCGGATTTAAAGGTTAAAACAACTACATATCGACCCTCTTTAGTCCTAGTAGTAGTGCGACGATAGAGATCCTCACAAAAGCGATCTTCAGGCGGCAATATTTTCGACTTCGGTATTTCCTCTATTTCCCAAAAACGATTAATTTTTACATCTAAATCCAGTTGTCCAAAGAAGGAAGCAACTGAATTGAACGGGTTCGGCTGAGATATCTTGCCAGTCACTATTCAACCGAAAACGATGCGATCAGAGGGTTTTTAAAATCTTTTCCAACCTCGGGAAGCATGATCTGAGAGTATATGTCTCCGCCCAATAGCAAGTCCATATGGACACATTTCAAATCTGTTAAGGGGAGATCGGGTGTGTTGAAGTCAACAAACTTCGCTAAGGAACATGTGGGTTAGCAACCACATATGCCTCTGTAATTACACTAAACGCTGGATCAATAGAAGACCCCATCGAGACAATACAGACCTTAGTGCAGTTTTCTGCCACTGCGCTGTTAAGGCCCATAACAGTGGCAGCCGGTGCTAAAAGGGTTAGAAGATTTAGCTCCCGTTTCAACTTTCTTGAAATGAAAGTGGCTTGAGATGCCTTTAGCAGGAAAAATTACGTCATTATGCACTACATTCACATGGATAGTTCCAAATAAAACTGTCGAGTACGGGGTGAGCTACGGGGTACGGGGTTGCGAAATTTTGAAAGCATCGAGCAGCAGCCGATGTAGATGGGCCGTTATCCATTTCATTTCGCAAACGTGAACACAAAGGTTTTATATTTATTTAAGACAAGTAAACTGTTCTAATTCAAAGTCAATTGATCTATAATTTCCTTCAGGTTTAGGAGAATTTTGAGGATAATTTTTGAAGGCTTCCACATTGAAGGAAAATCTGACGTCGTTAGAATAGTATTAAATAAATGCATTATATATACAGTAACGTAGTGCAGTATAATTTTCAGGAGTTTCGGATGTATTTTATCGTAGCCAATTGAATCTGATTTAATGCTTCGAAATGATCTACGCACGTCCTCAAGGCTGACGTTTGAAAAATGAAAATGAATTGTAATCAGAAGTAACACTTGGATCCGTGAAGTTGTAGTAACCAATATTTGAATTAGGCATAGGGATATTCAAGAATTCAAAATTTGTCTACATCTACATCATGATTAGTATTATTATTATCCAAGATACCCATATCTCTAATTTCCCTCCATTTACACTGCGATGACATAGCAGATGTAAATTTATCCTCATATAATTTCCACATAACGGACCTAATTTCAAAGTTAATCTTTCTTCTAAAATTCTTAAAAATCTTCCTATTCGTAGGCCTGGTTCCTGCTACTAATTAGTGCTCTAATTCCATTTGTGAACCATGGTCTTTCATTGGCACGCATTGTCTTCGTCTTTATTCGAACATATTTGTCATACAAATTTTGAATATTGCAATGTAAAAATTTCACTTGCTCGTCAAAATTTGGCATACAGAAGATCTGGTTCCAAGATATTCTTATCAATTCATTCTCTAGTGGTGGAACGTTAATATTTCTAAAGTCCATAAAAGTTATTTTCTTTTCTTTCGAAAATATATTGAAATCATAAGACAGACAAATTATATCATATCTGGAGAAAGCCGGTGCAGAAAGTTGGTCGTATAACACACTATTATTGGAAAGGAAAGATCAAGTAGCGTGGCAAAGAAGAAGAAAATGGATGGGCATAACCTCAGGTATTAACCCCAAACCTATGGTACTCAAATTCAATATTAATCTCTTGTCCACTAAAATGTTTGTCGATAGTCTTATTAGACCTGTACACAGTACCCAGCTTTCTTTGTGAGACAAAACCTTCACAGTTAACAACCTCCAAAAATTCAATATTTGGTGTATTAGTAATATTCTCCGAACTTCTACAAACTAGTTTAAATTGGATGTGTGATTTCACATAAATTTCCACAGCACTAAAGGTGATACCTATTCAGTTCATGTGTGCTGTCGGTCGAACTATAGTTAAAGTTATTAAGTTATGGAGAGGTTATTATGAGAATCAACTCATTCTTAGTAGGAGAAATCAAAATTACCGTAAAAAAATGAAAAAGCAATATAATTTTACTTATATTACTTGTATTATTACTTATATTACTTGCCGAATACATTTTCGGTAACGTCCAGAAGCCTTGTATGGCTAACAGTAATTTATATACGCAAATTTATCTCTCTGATGCTTACTTACACACTGAAGTCAGAATCCTTTATTCTTCTTAAAATTAACGCGCATTAAGGTTTGTTTACTTTCAGTCCAGGTGCTTTTTAAAAAATCTTGGATACAATGATTGCAACATGTATTAACGACATATTAACATTAACATGGAAAATGTTAACAACGTCTTTCAGGAACTACATGAAAAAATGTTTATATTGAATTTTAAAAGATACTTTTCGCAAAATAAGACAAATGCCTTAGCCACATACTGTTAATAAATGGATTATGGTCCGATTCTGGCAATATCAAAACTGTTTTAAATTCACCAACTCCAAAAGATGTATTATTTTTTAATTTTTAAATTATGATGAAAAATATGTTCAGCAAACTACTAATTTAAGATAATTGATAATTTATTAAAGTCAAACACAAAATTTGAGTGGAATTTCACATGTCAGAGAGCAATTTAGGAATCTAATATAGTCAGTTAGATAAGGCTTGCTAAGTTAACATCAATCTGTTTCACAGTTCCACGCCTTCACCCAGACCGCTATTGTCCATTGTAGCCCTTCATATAAAAAATGAGTTAGAGAAATGGGGAAAAGGAAGTAGAGAAAACTTATTAAAGAATGGGAACAAAATCAAAGCGAAAACTACAATTAGCCATTATATCGATATCGATTTACTGTTAACATTTCATTCTGTCAGATAAGTCAGAGAAAGTTATTGCCCATGCTCTTTGTACACTTACATCAACGAAAAAAAATACACAAATTGAGAAAAAAGGCCTAGCATTGGTTTGTGCTACAAAAATATGTAATAGATATACGAGGTGTGATCAAAAAATTACCGTTATTTTCAATTTTTTTCAAAAAGTATTTTTTTTATTTATCAATAACTATTTTGTCCTCTTCAAAGTAATCCCCCTCAGATATAACACACTTATACCAGAGTTTTTTTCCAATACTCGAAACACTTCTGAAATGCGCTTTTTGGTATCGCCAACAGCTCCTGTTTCGATTTTTCTTTTATCTCCTCAATCGTAGCAAAACGGTTTCCTTTCATCCGTGTCTTCAGTTTTGGGAAGAGGAAAAAGGCCTAGCATTGGTTTGTGCTACAAAAATATGTAGTAGATATACGAGGTGTGATCAAAAAATTACCGTTATTTTCAATTTTTTTCAAAAAGTATTTTTTATTTATTAATAACTATTTTGTCCTCTTCAAAGTAATCCCCCTCAGATATAACACTCTCATACAAGAGTTTTTTCCAATACTCGAAACACTTCTGAAATGCGCTTTTTGGTATCGCCAACAGCTCCTGTTTCGATTTTTCTTTTATCTCCTCAATCGTAGCAAAACGGTTTCCTTTCATCGGTGTCTTCAGTTTTGGGAAGAGGAAAAGTCAGCAGGGGCCAAGTCCGATGAATATGGTGGATCATCACAGTTTTGTTTTTGCCCAAAAATTCACGCACAAGCATCGATGTGTGAGCTGGTGCTTTATCATGGTGCAAAATTCATGATTGATTTTTCCACAATTTTGTGCGTTTCTGACGAATAGCTTCGCGCAATCGGCGCATAACTTTAAGGTAGTATTCTTTATTGACCGTACGACCATGTGGCAAGAATTCATGATGCACCACGCCATTGCAATCGAACAGTGAGACAAAACCTTTACATTTGACCGAACTTGACGTGCTTTTTTCGGTCTTGGCTCTTCTGGAAGCTTCTATTGGGATGATTGGGTTTTGATTTCAATGTCATAGCCATACACCCATGATTCGTCACCAGTTATGACCTTTTTAAGCAAATCTGGATCGTCGTTGACGACGTTCAACATCTTCTGAGCGATGTCCATGCGACGTTGTTTTTGCTCAAAATTTAGCAAATTTGAGAACAATCTTTGCTGCCGCACTTTTCATGTCTAAAATATCCGTAAAAACTGCTTGGCATGAGCCGAACGATTTGGCAACATCATTAGCAACCATTCATAGTAGAAAACCTAAACACGTTCACGCCGGCGCTTTAATTCATGTTTGTCGCTTACTGCTGGCTGCGTTGAATGCCTTTCGCTCTATCGGACAGCAGCTACATATTTTGACACAATACAACGGTATCGTATAAAGTTTTGTATTTTTCTTCGTCAATTCGTCTCCCCCTCACTAAATTTTTTGAAGTTTTATAGTGAAAATAGAACAGAGAATAGAATAGAGAACTGAATTTGAATTATGTTTACAGTAGTGAATTATTATGTTATTAATTGTAATTGTTATTAAAAATAAGTGCTTATTATATAATTATTATATAAATGCATGTTATTTTTTTCGGCAGTCGAAGTGTTAAAGATCTAAATGTTTGGTATTACGTATCGTCTAATAGCATGATCAACTACGTACCACCGGTGGTACACGCTGCCCGATGAGGCAGTCTACTGCGGGCCACTGGTGGTACGTGCCGCTCGATAAGGCAGTCTAGTTGTTGCCAAAGGCGGTACGCGCCGGCGTGAACATGTTAATTAAAAAATATAAAATAAATGGACATTCTTAAAGAGCATTCTCTTGAGAAGAGATTGACACTCGTTCGATAACGAAAAATTACCGTAGTTATTATTTAAAGAGCACAAAAGGCGTCATATATTATATATATTATATAATATATATATATATATATTAATGAACTTTCAGTTCAAAAGTTTTCAGAATTTAAGGTGGACCTTGATTGTTTATTGGAAAATGTGTCAATTTTACGTTTAAGGGATCACCAGAAGTTGCCTAATATTTGCGCAAAGCGAAATAATAATATTAGCAAAAAAAAACACAAATATTAGCCCACTTCTGGTAGTCGTCCAAGCGTGAAATTGGCACATTTTGCGGTAAACAATCAAGATCCATCAAAAATTTTGAATATTTGTAAACTGAAAGTTCATTTGATAAGGTGACATATAAAAAATATAACGTGGCTGTTATACTTTTTAAATAATTACTCCGGTAATGTTTATCCGATTTTATCAAACCAAGTGTCAATCTCTTCACAAGGTAATGCACTTTGAGAATATTACCACTTATTTTATATTTTTAAATTAAATTTTGTAATTAAGAATAGCTAAACTTGAAAAAATAGGAAAGAAATCATTTTTTCCAAGTTTAACCGATCAAAACTCTTAACATGTAAGTTTGAACCATATGTTTATGTATACCGACTTAAGGCTCATCTCTCCCCTTTTCAAATAACTTTGGATTTTGAAAATAGGTTCAAAAATATTTGGGTAATCAATAATTTTGTGTTAAAAGATTAAAAATACCTTTTTTTGTCAAACAAAGGAAGTTTGGAGGGTTTGAGAAATATAAAAAAATATTTTTGAGTTCTACTCAACAATACTCCCGACCTACACTATGTCATTAGCTGGGTGTATTTTGACTGTCGCACAGTGTTATCAGAGCTGATATGGGTATCTGACGTAAGTTTAGTAGGTAGTGTGGGAAGCTATGTCGTAGTCCGACCTAAAGCGTTTTAATGACAAATTACATTAAGTAAGTATCCGACGAAACAAGTTCTTTCAATAAAATTCAATTTAAAATTTTTTTCAATAAATTCAATAATAATAACTCGAAATATTTACATTTTTGAATAAAATATTGTGTGTTTTATTAGCAAAGAAACACCAACAATGAGCATCGGGCTCCGCTTTTTCCTTTAAAAATTTTGTTGCTTCTGTAGAACACAAGTTTTTTTTTTTTTTGGTAAAAAAAAGTTTTTTCTCAGGAGTTCTCTAGAGTTATTTAGCAAATGAAGTAAATATTTTTAAATTTATTGGCAATATCAAGTGATAGTGAAATCGAAAGGGTTGTCCATAAGTGTAATCTTTTAGATTTTATGTGGATATTTCATGTTATTCACATTTCTAAATGTATTCCTAAATGATAGACGTCACTTCAGCTTGGAATTTTAGGATATTTTATGTCTATAGCTGCGCAATCAATTCGAATTAGAATGTAAGTTACTACGACCAGACTTTTGGACTTTAGTTTTGTGTACCAATAATTTAACCATGTAGTACCCCTTGTTGCGATATTTACTTTTACAAAATGCTCGTTTAAAAAGATTTAAAACCTTAATAAATGATTCCTGTATATCTAAAAATATTACAAAACAATACTTGCTTCCAGTGCTACCGTAATTTAATTTAGTAATCTGTGAAACTGGTCTGGTGCACCGTGTTTGTACTGAAACCCAAATTAATGGCCAGCAATTATAGACTTTCTTCTAATATATGCAATATTAGAAAACGTTAGTAGTAGACTTATAGGTGCTTTTAACGTTGAAATAATATACAAGAAATCGTTTTAGTAAACTTATATGTTTAACTACATGCTAAAAGAGTGACTGTTGGACCTAACTTAAATTTAAAAAATATATAACATTGTATGTAAATATGTAATATTGTTAGTGGTGGAGAAATCTAAAACTCTTTGAAATATAAGACTTATTTATTGTTTCCTACAGAATAAATGACAACAAATGCTTCCTTAACATTGTAATATGACATATGTATTCCAAATGCCAAATGTATTCAATGTTTAAGTAATATGGCTGCCGCGGTAATATTGCAAGGCATTGCTCGTGAATCCAGATCTTTACAAGAATATTTTCAATAAGGCATCTCTGTTAGTGTGACTACCAAAAAATTATTTTTAATTCCTCATATGACGAAAATAATTATATTCATCTGGTTCATTTACGTTAAAACACTTTTCGACGTAAAATATTATTATTTTCCACGTCATGTGATGTTTCTTAAAATTGTAAAATTTGTGAACGCTGCAGATACCACGCTCTGATGAATTCTTGAAATAATTGCTTATAGCTTTTATATATAACGTGATTAGAAAGCTCTTGATCGTGATATGGACTAATTTTTGCGATTATGATGAAACTAAGGGACAACTTTCTTCCCACACCTTTTTTTGTAACGCGAATTTACGTAATTTAATTTAAACTTGCATAGCGACTAAGAATAATCCGTACTAAGTTAACATTGAAATATTCGAATGATTGCTGCTGCTTGCGAAAACAATTATAAATCTCGTTAACGTTCACTGTCTTATTTAGAGTATCTGAAAACATAACAAGCTTTAGTCAATAATTGGTCAATTCACACGGCTTTGTATCGTGTACGTTGTATTGAATACACTTGGTTATTTGTGAACGCTCAATACTATGCTATATTGTGTAATTGTTCAATTTGATAGCACGAAACCAACACAACTTTTTAAAACATATGAAAATATATGCACATTTTTTTCATTCACACAATTTAATAGCACAAAACCAATACAACTTTTAAAAACATGTGAAAAAATGTGTATAAATGCATCGAATTTTTACATGATAAAAAAAAAATGTTGTATATTCTTCCAACAATGCACTCATCGAACGATACAACGGATTGTGTGAATTGACCAAATGTATAATTGGGTTTGTTGTGCAAAAGAAATACCGGTATCTATGTATTAAAAAATATAGTGTAAACGTTTTGTATATGAAACAAGTTTTCAAACCAAATTGACGAAATTTCGCCTAGGCGTACATATATGCTTTCAATAAATATAGGAACATTGATTTGTTAAAATTTAATTTTATGCGTTTGCAAATTAAATATATTGTTAAATATTATCATTTTGTTTAGAATATTCCATTTGTATTTGTTGATGTTGGAGGCCAACGTACACAACGACAAAAATGGACACGATGTTTTGATACATCTGTTACATCGATAATATTCCTCGTTTCAACATCCGAGTTTGATCAAGTTCTAGCTGAAGATAGGTAAGAAATTATTAAATTTATTTTTTTACTTCTATAAAACAAAATAATTTTTGTTTCAGAATGACGAATCGATTAGAAGAATCTAGAAATATTTTCGATACTATTGTAAATAATAATACATTTAAAGGTATTTCTATAATTCTGTTTTTAAACAAAATGGATTTATTAGATCAGAAAGTTAAGAATCCCGAGACTGATATTCGTTGGTTTTATCCGCAATTTAATGGTAATCCTCATTCACTTTTGGACGTGCAAAATTTTATATTGCAAATGTTTATGAGCGTTCGCAAGAGCCAACAAAGTCGAACATATCATCATTTTACAACTGCCATAGATACACGTAACATAAATGTTGTATTTAACTCTGTTAAAGATACGATTCTGCAACGAAATTTGAATGCGTTGATGTTGCAGTAATAACTAAATATCAAATTTACCAAAAAAAAAAAAAAAAAAAAAAAGATTTATTAAATTAAATTAAGGTTTATCAAAATTAAAAAAGAAAATTGTCAGTTCGATATAAACTGCAAATTTAAATTTTTTTATTTTTATATTAAAGTGGGTTTTATAAAAGAATCAACCTCGATAACCTAAAGGTACAGCCTATGATAATTTTATTGTATTTGGAATGTACATATATAGATTTAGGCTTATGCTTTATTTATGTAACAAATAATTATAACTCTTTTTTTAAATACTTTTATATCATATTCCGCACTGTAAACTTACATTTTATTCAAATATCCAATGTCTTTATTATTTATATTATTATTAGTTGTGGTAATATTAAATAAAAATTATGATGTAAATTATTATTCTTATAAATGTAAATTAAATTATTATTATTATTATTATTATTATTATTATTATTATTATTATTATTATTATTATTTTTGTATATCTATAGATGTTCATTTTCTCTTAGAGAGTATGAGCATGTGCTAAAAAATACATTAAAATAACGAAGTACCTAACTTGTTTCAATTAATTGCTTGCTAAAAATCTTGCTTAATTGTAAGTAATGAGTGAATGCTTTTAAATTATATATGTGTTGCTATTGAAAATTAACGTACAGTATATGAAAGAATTCTATATAGATTCTTCTAATAAACGGAATAAATACTAAGATTAAATATAGACTGACCTAATTTTTATATTTCAGCACTACGTTCTAGGAGATAAGCTGAAATATTGTACTTTATATATACAGTATTGTTCGAAACTTAAACAACTTGTTTTAACAAAAAAAAATCAAATTTTACTCTTAAATTCAATTAATCAAAATACTGCCGTTAATTGCCATCTTGACATCCTCATAATAACAAACAAAATTTAATTCCATTTACATCTCTTCACAATTAACTGTACGAAACTTAAGCAATTATTTTTTTTTTTGATATTTTCTTTACGTTAATATTTTAATTATGAAACATTTATGAAGTCCTATTTATTTTCGCAAATAATATTAATATTTTAGTTCATTTTGTGAACTTATTAAAAATACGGCAATAAGATGTGAAGGCTACGGGCGTAAATTATAGAAATTTTTTATAAATCAATCACAAATTTCAATAGCCAACAAAAAAATTTCGAAACTATCTAGAATGTATCAAGAAAGTACCACGCTTTTGTGAACTGACAGGAAGAAAACATATTTTTATTTAAAAGCAGGCATTTTATGTTTTAAGGGAACTTAATATTAAATTTAGTTATAGTACAGTAAAAAGGAGAGCTTTAGCAAATAGTTTCAGGAGCTTCATGGCGTCTAAATATAGCATTTTGACATAAAAATATGTAGGTTTACAGAAGTCATCTAAAAGGAGTCTTAAATTTGTAGATCTTATATGAAATTCCAGGTTGGAATTTGCACACGCTTACGCAAATTGGACTAAGACGAAATGAAAAACAGTTTAGTCTGTGAAAAATCTGCACTTAACTTGTTAAATTCAGTTGGAGTACGTCCCTGTTGAAGACCTAATGGGCAACGTATATATCCACGGTATAATAATGGCAGATTCAAACACGGCGGTGGTAACATTATAGGTCGGACATACTTTTATCCTTCTATAAAAATACCAACAAAAACGGACCGATTTGTTTAAAGGGAAATTTTGGCCAAGCATATAATTAAAAAGGCCAAGTAGAAAATACTACTTTAATGGGTGCTTGGGCATAAAAGAAATTCAAGCTCACGTCTAAGTTGATTAGAGATTAGTTGTGTGCAAATCAAACGTTGTATTCGCCAAAACAGTTTTCTAAACTTCATCCATTTGAGAACGTTTTTGTAATATTATAGCGCAGGGCAGAAACACGTCTCTTTAATAATAAATAGTAGTTTTCCAATTGTCTAAAACTCGATTGGGAATCCAAACCAACGTCAGTGTTACTAAATCTAATGAAGTCTATGCCAAAATGATGTCACACAAAAGGAATATAGGGTATACATCAGGGAAAAAAACTTTATTTTTTTTTCTTAATTTAGATAATTTTTGCATTGCAATTCTAAATTACAATAACTCATATCGCCGTAGTCTAGAAGGTAGTGTTTTAGCCACGGTGTTAAGCCCAAGTTCAGACGTCTCCAACAAAACGAAATATGAAAAAATATTTTTTCGGTGACTTCCTCTCTCTCTCTGAGTGTAAATAAAATTACCATGAAAACTCATGTATAAAAATTAACACACATAATGACTGGCGGGTAGGTTGTAACGACCAATTATGTATGTGTAATTACCCTTTAGCAATGGAAACTGTTTTGGGGTTCTATTGAAAGTAAATATAAGTCTAAATGAGAAGATATAATAATATGTTTAATATTTATAGATAACGTGGCAGACGACTTTACCTCTACTTAAAATTAAAAGAATAAAACTTTAGTGAAAAAGTTTAAATTTTTCAAAATGAACCTGAAATCATACTTATCAAATTTTTAAGACCAGAGATATAGATATAGAGATATTGATTTGCAATTAAAAAAACAAGCAAAAACAATTTGATTAAAATAATATTCGACTGTACTTATATCTAAATTCCATAAATATTGACTCAGATTAAACCAAAAATGTAATATTCTGTAATATAACAAGAATAAAAATAAATATAATAATAATATAAAATTTAAGAAGCAAATGCTTCTTCCAATTAAGGCTCAATTGGTATTTATTGAATTTTGCTTTTTCTTAACAACTCGCATCACTGTTCTGAACGGCAGACTTCGTGAAAATGTCTGTATACCAATTTCTTTGCATTGTGTTGTGTTCGTGTGTGTGTTGCTTTGTGTTCTGTTTCTTTTTTCTTTACATTCTTCGTTGACATATGTCCCGTTTTTAGTTTCTATAATTACACAAACGTTTTTAATACTACATACGTTAGGATTTTATGTTCCTTGCGCTTGAGTAACTAGTCCCTTAGCGTAGAAGAAAGTGGATAGTAACACAATGTGCAATGAGAGCGTACAATATTCAGAGAAAATACGGATGGAAATTTGGCTGGCAGCGTATTGTGTAGGTCCACTATCATTGCTCTCTCTTGAGCTGTTTGGTGTGTGACATCTTGAGACGTCGGCATCCATATCACAGAACATCTTCGGTTTTTTACACACAAAGGGCACGAACATCAACAACGTTCGTTAAAAAGAGCACAAAATTGCATTCGGTTGCTTTTCAGCATTTAGTGAGGCGGGTTGTCGTTTCTTCTTTTTTAAATTTTTTTTATATTTCAATTATAAACCGAAACGTGGAATAAAAACTGGGAACCAGAATTTTTTTGCTTTAAATATATTGAATAAAGTTGAGTGCGAATGTGAATATGCATTAAAAGTTGTCATACTGAGCTTCATTCAATAATGGGCTGCGAACGAAAACATTTGTCTAAGCTAAATGTAATTTTATGTTAAATTCGGGATATGAAAATAGCTGTCCTGTCATTGGCGAAAAAAGATTTTTTAAAGATATGTGTCAATTAATTTTCCCCTATTTTGGAGAAGCAGGGCGAAATATAAACCAAATTGTTAAAGAATTGTCTTTATATATTTACATACATAATAATAATGTATGGAAATTTTGTGGTGACCGATTTTTAAAACAGAGGATATATAACCTTTGGAATATCCAGGCACCTACAAAATGTAGTGATGATTCTCGATACACATCCATAAAAACTAGTTCTAAAAATACAAATGTCGTTCGTTTGAAAAAAGTGTACTGATAAAATTATAATACCTGAATATTTCAAAGGGTTATATTTTATGGTCCTCTGTTTCGCAAATCGGTCACCACAAAATTTCCATTATTATGTATTACATAATATTTCCATACTGATATTTTCTACATAGTGAAACATTGCCAACCTTTACAATGGGAAAGATTCTTGAATTTTTAAGTGCAATATGTCTATTATTCCGAAGAATAATAAATGACGCCAAAAAGCACAATAGTTTGCAAACAACATTAGTTCAAACACTGTTTGAAACAATAATAACGAATGGTTATAGAAATGTAATGTAATGTAACCGGAACGTAAGAATCACGGCGGTCATAGAAGGTGACCTTAATACGCCAGCTGTAGTGTATCGTCATTGTCCAAATTTTTTTGTTTTTTGTGTATTGTGTTTCGATAATCAATTTCGTATTTATAAACCCTCATATATACCGCAGGATTACTATTTCAAAGCCAATTATATTAAAATTTTTGCAAGATGATTAACAATATTTAAGCCCTTAACACTAAACACATATGTCTTTTAATCTACAACCTAGATTCACTATATTTATATTTATTTAGACGAGTGATGAATTAATTACCAAAAAAAAAGAATTCGGCCTCGCCAACTAGGTGCCTAACCTATGACAAATAAGAAATAGCATTTGCAGCTGCCAGTTTTCTCGATGACCATATAAAAATAATATTCTTTACGTAAAGTGGAAAATTGTATGAAATAATTTTTTAATTTATAGGTGCTGCGTAATTGTGTAATTTAGCATGATATCAAAATCATAAGAATTTTCAATATATAAAATTTATTTATTTTTTTAATTGCCTTAATTAATTTCCTAAGTAGGTTTGAGGGTTAAGCTTTTTAACGAGATGATTATATTTTAACAAAAACAAAATGCCTGTTGTTTTTGTATTGTTGTATTTATTGTATTATTACGCTCACCTCTTAGAATGAATTCGCCTTAGTAAGAATCTGTAAAAAATAGAATTTTCTTACATTTTTACGTGAAATTTTTTTTATTTTTTAGCAGTGTTAACAACATGTCAATATTAAAAACCACAAAAGTTCTGTTTAAAATTTAAATTAAGTGCTTATATTTATTTTTAATTATAAAAGTATAGTTTTTCCTGTTTAATAATTAAATATACACAAGCGTTCCAAATGTCTTTTCGTTTGCATTTTACCTTTACTAGAAAAGATAAAAACGTTTGAACATTCGTATAAATTCGTTTTCCGAAATACCTGACCTGTTTCCTTAAGATAAACGACTTCACTTGCTTGTATAAGTTAACGCAATTATAATCTATTTTTCATTTTTCGATCTTTAATACTTTTATTTAATCCGGTTATTAATATTCTCTTTCACTTTTTATAAATCGAAGAAGAACGCTAAGGGAATAAATGTAATTTCGTCATGTCTCTAGTTATTCTCACAATATCATATCGATATTCTCTTGAATTGTAATAATATGAATCAGTAGAATAGAGATTCTGAGCAGATTTCTTCTTTTTTTTTTAGTAATTATCATCATATGTAAGTTAAATAAATTTAGTCAATGTTATGATTTATTTGAAGCTATCCTCATCGGTAAGGAGTACGAAATAAAATTGTAAATTAATGAAGTAAATCAATGGAAACTACAACTAAATTTGTATAAGAAAATATATATTATTTTTTGAATAACAATTTAAAGAAATAGTGTTTAAATTATATTAAATTAAAGGTGGGAAGGATGGATTGCATGCAAACGAGGTAAAGTTTCTGACTGTGGTCAACGTGGCGACCACCAGGGCGATCCTTGTCTTGCTGCATTCAAGTTGACACGCACCCTCCTCGTGGCCCCTCCTGGATGGCATTCTACCACACGTAAAAATATAAAATCCAGTGAATACCAAAACGCGAGCCTCTATAAGGATACCCCTAAAAGCTGACGACCACGGCAAACGTTTAAAAGACTACGATTTAAGAATAGGCACATGGAACGTCCGCACCCTTCACAAGGTAGGCGCTTCCGCCCAGCTGGCGGATGCCCTCATGAAATGTAGGCATACAGGCAATGCGAAGGATAGGACAAGGATGCAAAAGGCTGGCATCCTGCGAAGTGTATTACAGCTGCCATGTTGATAAGCACGAATTCGAATGCGGATTCGTGGTTAGTAAGAGACTTCGCCATCTTGTCTCTAGGTTCACGCTTGTGAACGAAAGAATAGTCACAATCCGCATCAGGGAAAAATTCTACAATATCAGCCTAATCTGTGCTCACGCCCCGACGGAAGAAAAGGACGATGTGGTTAAGGATTCCTTCTACGCTAAACTCGAGGACGTATATGATAAGTGCCCGGCCCATGACTCAAAAACGTCCTCGTAGATCTTTGGCCCCATTGTCGGACAGTTCAGCCTCCACGCGAACACTACCTCCAGTGGTATGAGGCTGATCAATTTCGACGCGGCGCGGAACATGGTAGTATGCAGCACCAGGTTTCAGCATCTCGACATCCACAAGACCACTTGGATGTCCCCTGATCGATCAACATCCAACCAGATTGATCATACCAAACATCGACTCGGACCACTACCTAGTCGCAGCCAAGTTCCGAGTGCGCATTAGCGCCTCGAGGTCTGCGCGCTCTAGTACATTGCGAAAGCTGGACGTTAAGAAGCTGCGATCACAAAGGACAGCTGAGGCGTTCTCCGCTCAACTCTCAGATAAGCTCCGTCGTTCCCTATCTAATCTCAGCGATATTAGTGGACTGTGGGACAACATCCCCACTACTTGCGCACTACTGCGGAAACAGTCCTTGGTTTCGAACGCCCACTCCAACGAAATCAAAGGTACGATGAGGAGTGTCGCGAGGCAGCTGCAGCGAAAAACGCCGCATACAAGAAAACATTGCAGTCTGCCGCTACGTGAGCCATTGTCGAGACCTATAGAGAGAGGAGAAGGGATGGAGATGCTTTTTAGAGGCAAGAAGAGGGAGCAGGAAAGGCGTGAGTGTGAGGAAGTCGGAGATGTACAGATGTAGGAATGGCGGTCGAAACTTCTATCAAAAGGTTAAGCGTCTAACCGAGGGTTATAAACCCGGAGCGTCCACAGATCCGCAGGGGTGTCTGAGGTTGTGGAGGAAACACTTCTCTACTCTGCTACAAGGCGATGACGATACCTATAACGTCTTTAGAGATGATGTTACGTACCTGTCGACGATGACGGCGTGGATATTTCGCCGCCTAGCCATGAAGAGGTCAAAGTCACGATTATGCAACTTAAGAACAATAAAGCGGCAGGTCCCAATGGTGATGAGTTAGTAGGGCGCATGCACCAGCTCATTTACAAAATATGGCTAGAGGAAAGTATGCCCAACGATTGGAACCTCAGTGTCCTCTGTCCTGTCCTGAAAAGGGAGACCCTACGTTATGCGCAACTACAGGGGTACAAGCCTTTCTCCTATCGCATATAAGGTTCTTACAGGCGTATTGTGTGAACAACTAAGCCACTCATCAAACCCTGATTGGACCTTATCAGTGCGGCTTCAGACCTGGCAAGTCCACCATCGACCGGATCTTCACACTACGCCAAATCCTGGAAAAGATCCACGAAACAAGTTGAAGCACAACATCTTTTTGCCGACTATAGGCAGCCTTCGCTAGCCCCATAAGGGATCGTGTTTTTGTCCAATGTCTGGCTCGGTATACCTGTGAAGTTGGTAAGGCTATGCAGAATGACGTTGAGCAATTCCTGCAGCTCCGTCAAGGTAGGAATGGACCTCTCCGAACCTTTTGATACCGTGCGAGGTTTCAGACAAGCGAGCCCTTACCATGCGACCTCTTCAACTTCGTCATGGAGAGTGTTTTGCGAAAGGCGGGACTGCATCGCAATGGCACTATCTTCCATAAAAGTGTCCAGTTGCTTGCGTACGCTGACGACATTATATCATAGGGCGTACCAAGCTAGATGTTACTGCTGCCTTTAACGCTAGTAGAAAAGGGATTCTACGAAGATGGGTCTGGCAGTAATGAGGAACAAAAACAAGTATATGTTATCGACAAGTAGAGAAGTGCGGGTACTGATTCTTAGATTACGCGCGATAACTATACATTTGATGTAGTCAAGGAATTCATCTATCTTGGCTCCCCGTTACCACCAAAAATGATGTCAGTCTGGAGATCAAGCGCAGGATCACTCTTGCCAACAGGTACTACAATAGGCAATTGAGTAACAGAGACCTCTCTCGTGGCGACGAAACTAATACTCTACAAGACGCTCATCCTACCCGTGCTTCTTTATGGCGAAGAGGCATGGACCTTATTAAGCACAGATGCAGCAGTCTTGAGAGTATTCGAGAGAAAAGTCCTACGTAAGATATTCGGTCCAGTGCGAGTTAGCGAAGATTTCCGCATCCGATATACGACGTTGTGCAGCGTATTAATATCCAGCGGTTGCGCTGGCTCGGCCTTGTCGTTCGAATGGAGGAGGATGTTCCGGCGAGTCGAGTATTGGATGCGGGGATCTGTGGAAGTCGGCGAAGAGGACGACCTTGTATCCGTTGGAAGGACCAAATCGAGGAAGCCCTGTCATCGATTGGTGTGACCAACCAAGTAAGTAAGTAAATAAAAGGTGGAAATTAACTTATATTTATATGGAAAACAGAAACAAAAACATTCAATTTTGTGTTTGTGTTTTCCACAACAAATAACATTGAGTATTTTTATTTCTGTAAAGGTGAAATTATCAGTCTTTAAAAAGTTAAGAAACTCAAACCCATAAACATGTCTTCTAAATCCATATCTTTATTTTTAATTTTTAGTTTTTAAAATTTTTATGGCATTCAATATTAGTTTTTAAGTTTGTTTACTTAAAAACATATGACACGTTTTTACGTTGTATAATTGCACTAAAATTTTTTGTTGAGTAGAAGTTACTGTTATATTACGTTACATTCCGTTACGGTCGAGTAACTGAGCCTTAACAATTTAGCTCTGGGTTATAACCCACTTGCCTTTAACAAAACACAAACATTTTTATCACGCTCTCTTTTGTGCTGATGTCTGGACATCACACTGGTATTCTAGCATAAACGAAATCAATCAAATAGACATGTGTATTTTATATAGAGCAAATGAGTTTTTATTTACATTTTATGTAAAAGTTGTTAATTTTTTATAGTAAATTTCAATGAATGGTGAAAATTTTTTTAGTATCTTTGAAAACATTTGTGATGTTTTGAATATAAATACACCGTCTGTTAGAATTTTGTATCGCCTTCAAAGTAATAAAAGGAAAGAAAACACAACTTCTTCCCTGATGGTGTTATTATGATTAAATTGTTTTCCACAAACAATAAAAATTATCTCTTGAAGTATCTTTCAAATTGTGGTAAGTGATATAATAAAATTCCTTTGAAGCTAAATGTTATTCGGTTTGAGAGTGATGGATATTGCTGTATTAATGAGAACTTGACTTCAACCAATCAAAAAAAAAATTAAAAGCAAATGTAAACTTAAAGACAACTAAACAACTTCATTTGGCATTTACTGTACGGTGGCTGGTTTATGTGAAATCGATCAGCAATGATAGGCGTATTCCAATTGACTCAATATAAGATTTGGGAAATCTTTTCGTTCTAATTAAGAGAATTATTTTTATTCATACTATTATTTTTTTTAATTTTGTTTCTATTATTGTTTTTTTTTATTTATTTTAAACAAACAATTCATTAAATGCAATAATTCGATATTTAAAAAGAATTGATTAAACAAATTGATAGCAATTTGCTAAAAACAAAATCAAGGCTAATTAGCACCAAATATACTAATGCGGCAAGCATGTTTTTAATCAATATACGTTATGAGGGATTAAGAATGAAAAGACTTAGTAACGATAATTCCAGATCTAGTGATGATAATTTGCTTAATGGGCAAAATGTAACAACAAAATGAAAAAATGTTTTAAAAGCAATAAAATTTTGAAAAAAGGCATAAACGCTTTGATGAGCCTGGTCCTTATAAATGTAAATGAATTTGTTGTACTTCCAAATGATAAAAGAGATAATAATGTTGATGATATTGATATGGCAGCTGAAAAAATTATTAAACGGCCGCCTATATTTGTGAATAATGTGACAAATATAAATTTTAGGCTCTAGGCATCAAATAAACTCCTAGGATCTAGCAAAAATGTTTTGGTGAATGGAATATACAGTATGTTCTTCTTAAAAATATATATCCCCCAATAAAATAAGGAGGATTTTGAAGATTTTGCTTTAACTTAAATTTTATTGCCTTCTTGGCTGTTTCTTAACAACTAACTTAGCAATTAGAAAAGAAAGTTATTGAAAGAAATTTAAAATTCCCAAAAGTATATAATAAAAAAATAAGTATATAGCATTAGTATAACAGATTAATCATAATTCACAATACGTTAGAAAGTGCAGTGTTCCATACCAGACAAATATGTTGAACAAAGTTCAACATCCTCCGGGCTCCTTCAGTGACAACTGCATCCCGTCGATTTTTCGTGAATGATCCATCCAAACTGAGAATTTTGTGCTCGGGGCAGCGTTGGCTCGAGATGATCAAATTGTCTTATTATGAACTTACTTATTAACGGCAGCCCGACGACTCCGACGACCTTACGACAAGCATGGAAATTGGGATGCGCTTTAGGCCTGAGATAATTGTAATGTCTCGTCAATGGCGCGCCTAAGATGAGCGGTGGAAACTTAAAAGTGGCCCAATTTTTGATTTCCAACTGCCAAGTTACCCCTATGTTTGTAGAATCAAATGCTGGAGCCATTTGGAACATTGCTTTGATCGCGAATGTAGAGATTTAGGGAAACTCTATGGCTTTAGACTTCAGGAGGAAGCTACAATTAGTTTAGGTTTGCAAGAGAAAGGTGGCCACCCTGAGAATAACATTATGGATAAGATTTACTTTGGTCATGTGTGAGATTAATCCGCTTTATTGCTTATTAGGAAGATTTGGTGCACCAAAACTGGATGCAGCTTGCTCCCTGCCATCCTTATGGAGCGTGGTGTAGTGTCTGGCTCCACATATTTGACATCTATTTTCTGATTCGCACCAGAACCGATCGTGTGTCTGTGCGAAGCAGTTTAAGCAGTATCCATGCTTTTTTAACGTGGGCTCTCCTTTGGGTGGGGGCCATAGCCCAAAACTGAACACAATACTTAAGAGTGTGATTGCGGCGGCACCGTTACGCAGGTCAGTATTTCGGTAACGCGAATTCTCTGACCTGTACCGTAAATAACATTTTTCCCCTACCAAGTCGCCACTTAGTAGCTGGTAACAGATCCTCTTCAATTAGAACGAATTCGTTTTCCTTCGGTTATATATTCATTTTTCCAACGACTGGCAAATAATTGTTGTATGGCCTTAAGTCGATCCCAGCTATGAGCGGAGCGACTCTCAGGAAGTGACCTGGAGGTAAAGGAAGAAGTTCGTTGGGGTTTTCAGACAAGGAGGAAATTGGGCGAGAGTTCAATATAGCCTCGATGCGTGTAAGTTTGGTATAGAACTCCTCAAAAGTTACCTTTTTTAAAGGCCGCCTGTGTGGGGTGCATATGGTGGATTAAAAGTCCAGCTAAACCCATGTGTGTCATATAGTTCGATAAGCGATTATTCCACATTTTTCATAAAATCGTTGTGGGTCGCTAGAAGCGAATGTTTAGCGCCTAAACAGTTTCTGCCATTATCCGAGAACATTGTTTTCGGTAGACCTCTACGACTGGTAAATCTGGTAAAACAAACCAGAAGGGCATCTGTTGATAATTCCGAGCAGACTTCGAGGTGAATTGCTCGCATAGAGAAACAAACGAAAACTGCTGCATATCCTTTTAAAAGTTTTGCATTCCGCAAATTGGAGGCTTTTAGGGTGAATGGACCGGCAAAGTCCACTCCATTATTTGATCCTGTACTTTATGTTTTGTAAAAGGAACAGGTTTTGCAGTTGTTGATACACTGTCAAATAAGGTTCTTCCCAGAATATAAAATCCTTAACGAATGGCTCTTAATATTATATTGTTTAAAAACGTTTGAAATATGAACTCGTAGATCGCCATCATTGTCTTTATGAGAAGCTTTCTTGGCTTTAGTTTTTCCTTTGACAGCTCCCTTCGCTTTGCCATCAGATTTACTTCTATTCTCCTTTGGGCTGCCGCCATTTAATGGCTCATCGTTGGCTTCTACGTCTGTGGTTTTCTTTTCTAAATATGAATTTTCCGTGTCTACCGTCTTTCCTAGAGTTGACACCTTTTCCTCAACACAAGTACTGCTCTAGCTGATTGAGTCTTTTGTTTCCTGAAGCTTCTCTCGAATTTCCTTTAATTTTTGCCACCAATTTTGCTTGCATTTTCTCCATTCTCTACTCAGAAGCTTCTTGTATTTATATAACTTTTGCTTTGTTCCGTCATAGCGGCTACCAACGAATTTATGTCCATGGCGCTGGGGGTTGCAGGTGCCTGTAACTCTCGTTCCTCCTCATCTTCGAACTCGTAAGAATCGATATCGATGCCCTGATGCTGAAGTTCCTCCCTTAGCCGCTTTTGGAGTTCATTTTTCGTGTGTGTCACTGTTCACAATTGGTTCTAACAACAACAATTGCTTTATTTGTTATTCCTTTGTTTATGCCCTTTGCGATAAACAATAACAATTTCACACAATTGTTCTGTAGATCTTTGTAACGGAGATTTTCAAACACGATGGTTACTTCACACGCAACGCGTCTTCACACAAGACTGACTGAACTTCTACTCCGACTTTGCATGCTATGCCTTGACTTTTATATCGCGACGTAAACAGTCTGATGAATGTTCTTGAAGGCGAACGTTCGAGGCTTAGCCTTCTCAAAATCACTATAAATGTAAACAACGATGTTTACATTTATTTGTGCTTTCATGTTTGCTGTTTTTGTATCTTTTTTACGTTCGTCCTTACAGCGTTGTTGTCGCTTTTCATTTACTTGTTTATCCCTTTTTCGTTGTACTGATGTTGTTTTCTCGAAGATGATGTATTTTTGTGTATCATATGGACGTATAAGAAGACGATTGATGAAAATTCTCTCAAAATATCTTCCTGGTGGGTTTGTGAATGAAAATTATGTATGTTCCGGGATTCTAAATCAGTGGGATCAAAGTACGTGGTTTGGGCCAATATTCTGGGGGTGTATTTAGCCATAGAGGACCGTGTCACCATTACTTACTTTCCACAAGGTCCAGTGAAGTGCTTCCTCGAATTCCAAGATCGGCGGGATTCTCATCTGTCTTTAAATATCTCCAATGATCAAGCTGGGTGGTCCAACTAACCCGATTGGCTACAAAAGTTTTCAAAGTATGCGGAGGTTTTTGCAGCCGGCCCAAGATAATCGAAGAATCGATATATAAAAAGGGAAACTTTAATCGTCTGATTAAGCTTTTCGTTATTTTATATAATAAATAATTAATACAATGGTTATCCTTTTCAAAGGCGCAACTTTAGTTTTGGCAACTAATAAGTTACAAAAAATTTCTCCCTCAGGAGTAGAGGCCCTCAAATAAATTGCTGCGCATATGCTTTTTTCCGATGTATCACAAAACCCATGAATTTGAGTTTGGTATCAAGGTGAGAAATTTACCCATCTAGCTATATTAATAGATGAAATTAGTGGCAGAATAGTCGAAAACGCGTTCCATTTTTCCAATATGCTTGGTGGTATATCTTTATCCCAATCTGATTTGCATTCCCATAACTCCTGCATAATAAGTTTAGCGACAATAACAATAGGCCCTAACCAACCTAGAGGGTCAAATAACTTAGCGATAGTAGATAAAATTTGTCGTTTAGTAGTGGATGGTGAAGCTGTTATTGTTTTTGGTACGTAGTAAAATATATATTCCTTGGCATTCCAACGTATACCTACGGTCTTTAATCAACTAGAGTTGTCAAATTTCAAAAAATCTTCTTCAAGAAATCTTTCCAGGCCAAATTTTTTAAAAGAGCATGGTAATTGCTGGTTATCTTGTTCAATGGAATCCCGGCAGAAATCAATGTTAGAAAGTTGTATTTGATTTTCTTTGGCGTCTTCCAGGTTATGTCCTCCTGATAAAACTTCATCTATGGACCTGACGAATACCTTCCGAAGTAGGATTCCTTGTCTCTAGTGTGGTCTCGATATTCGATTTTATACTACTTAGGTTGATGAAGGGTAAATAATCGCTTCCTATAATGAGATCAATTGGACCGGGTTTGTAAAAATATGGATCTGCTAAATCTAAAAACTAACCGGAAGTTTGATTTTCTGTATGGGAGAACTAGGTAGAAAATAAGCCAATTTTGTAGCAGTAATTGGCTTAATTGTGATTGAGAAATCGGACCTCTTTGTTCGCAACGTGAGATTGCATATTCGTTTCGACCAGAAATCCTGATATGATATGCTTCCACAGGAATTGATAGTTGTTGCTGAAGTTTTGAGTATACAAAACTCTTTTCGAATCCCGCAACGAGTAGCGCCCGAACAGTTAATAGCTCAACAGCTTGTTGTATGTAGATTAGAGCCGTAGGTAGAGTTCTTGAAGGGAACGTAGATCAACTGGAATTGAATTCGCTTTTTCTTTACTAATTACATGGGTGTTGTAATAAACTGTTCCCCATTTCGCGGAGAAACTTCCTTAAGTGCCTGAGGGTTTCCATCGTCCCCATGAACTAAAGTATGACGAGACAAACAATTTGTACAATATTTGTTAGCATATACAAAATTTATTGGGTCTTTTATAGATAATTCTAGAAAAAGGTTTACATTGCTTCAATGGGTGATCTTAGGTTTTCCTTAATATTTTTTAAGGGTGAATCTAAATTAAATAATTTATAATTTAAATAAAAACTGTGCACTTAGTGAATTTATATCAGCACTCGCGAAAGAAGACAAAAATATCCGAATTAAATTAACAAGACCGATGAAACTTGAGTTTCTACAGCAACTGACTTCTTTTATTCTTTAATATTCATTCCTTACTTCTAACACATAATAATTTAGCTTAATACTAATGGTTCAAGGGCATTCAGCAACTCCGTTGCTTTATCTGTCCTTGAAATATATTCTATGCGTTTATTGATCTTAACGCTACTTATTAATTATTATTCATGTAATGCTATTAGGGTAGTTCATATTTCTAGTATTAAGATTAGTATTAAATTCATTTTATTTCTATTATTAAGATTAGTATTAAATTCATTTTGTTTCTATTATTGCTTATTATATTATATGTATAGTAAGTATTATGAAGTTGTTTAATTATTATAGATGTGGCTCAATAATCTTCGTTACACATTCTACAATTCAATTTCACCTTACTTCCGTCCATTTAAGAATGAAATGAGTTTGACCTTAACCAGATTTTGGTACATATCTGCCGCTGCTTTGTACTGTAGTGAGACTATGTTTGAAGTCATCAGTAACCTCACTTTTTTAAACCTAGCCCATCTTCTCTCCAACTCGTCCTGCTTCACTTGAAGAAACGTCGTTAGTTGCTGTATATAAAATTTACACTTTCTTTTTATCGACATTGTGCGAAATCCGTAAAACTATTTGAAGTATTGAATTGTGTTATATTAAAAAAAATTGCGCATTAAATCTTCTCAAGGAGAATAAATAATTTCCCAATTTCAAAAAAATTCAAATTTCAGAAGTTCGAAAGAAGAGAGGGTAAAATGCCAACCTCAAATTAAGAAACTTATCCAATGATTATAAAAATATTGTTCAACAGCTGACTTACCGTTATCTGTGTTGATTGCTTTGTTGTAATGTGTGTTGTTGTTGAAAAAAAATTTGTTGCAAAAGCTTTTTTTATTTTCTGTATATGTTGTATATTTCTTTTTTTTTTTTTTTTTTTGTTGTACCACTGTTTTTGTTTATTTTTATTTTCAAAAAGTATACGCTTCAATTTTTTTTCCAAAAAAAAAAATTTTTTTTTCCGAAATAAATTTTTACCCCTTTTTCTTTTTAAAGTTTTATTTGTCGATTTTTTTTTTGTTTCTGTTCAACGGTAAAAAAAAAATTTTTTGTTCGAAATATTCTTCTCTTCGCTGTACAAAATTATTTGCTTTTTATTCTTTTCACAGTTTTTTATTTTCAGAAATCTGATTTTTTTTGGTCCAAGAAATTTTTCTTTCGCTGTACTAATTTTTTTTTGTTTTCACAGTTATTTATTTTAGGAATAAAATTTTTATCAAAATAATTTTAAATTCTGTACAACTGCTTTTGTTTCTATTTTTTTGTTAAACATTTTTTTTATTTGTATTTTACACTGTTTTCCTTTTTTTCGATCTCCTGTCTCTAATTTTTGTAGTTTTTGCTTTCTTTGTGTAGATTTCGATTTTGGTAATTGGACTTCTTGTTCCTTTCCTCTTGCTGGAGTTGGTGTAACCTGTGGATCTTGTTATTGGGATTGATACTGGTAGCTTGCAATCGCCTGTGTTGGTTAGTGGAGCTTATGCTACTTTACTCTTATTGGAGTTGATGCTGGTAACGCATATCCCCCTGTGATGTCTAGTGGACCTTATGCCCCTGATTTAAATCGAAATTCTAGTACGTTAGGACTTGTCGAAAGATCAATTTGTAAGCCCTAGGGTCTAGCAAAAATGAGTTAAAGAATGGGATATATATTCCTCTTGAGTATAAATATCCCCCAATTTATATAGAAATTTAAAAGAAAATCAGGTTAAACTTAATGTAAATCATTTGATGCGTATCGGGAGTTAACTAAATATTTTGACACTAACAAGTTAAGTTTGAGTTACTATTTAATTAGAAGCACGTGTTGGTTTTAGAAAATCTTGTCAGCTAGTGAATAAGTTTTTATTGAAAACTCGTATATGTAGTAAAATTTTAATTTTCTAGAACATTCTAATTTACATCACTAATAATAGTTTATATAATACATATCATGGCACATATGTACATATTTATGTTATAATTTATAGAATTCAAAGAATTATATAACTTTGTACATACATATATGGAAAGGCATTGCTGTATTTTACCGTATTTTATAATAAAAAAGTTATTGTGCATTTTATAAAGTCTTTTAAGCGCTGACACAAGTTATCATACTTACCAAAAAGTGATCGCACTTACATGTTCAGCAACATTCTACAAATTGTAGAAGATGTAAAAGCCAACCTTCCACTTAAAGGTCATGCTGTAAGGTATGTTACAATTGTTAAAATAAATGCTCCAAAAATCCCTTACCAATGTTGTATGTGGATATAGATCCGAGCCCTAATAATAAAAAGTATTTCAAATACCGGAAATTATACTGTTACGAAAATGGAAATGGTGTAACTTCGTTTAACATTAAAATGTTAAACAAAAGCTACAA
>QOCX01000933.1:8724-53266 GCA_005959815.1 Sarcophaga bullata
AGGCCACTCACTACTACAGAAGAAACTAAACTTATGAGGTCAAGTGCTTTCGATTGCCGAAATGACTGATTACTTGTCCACAGAAGTTCACTTCTGTGAATAAATCCCGATAAGAAACTCTAGATAGGTTCTGAGATACTACTCGAAGGTTGGGCTATCTTTACAGACAAATGAAAACGGGCTCTAAGGCAGATGTTTTCCTTTATGGATCCAAGGCCAGGATAAAATATAAAGACACAATTTAGTGTCTTTTTGGTAAAAAGTCTAAGGGTTGTTACAGCTATGAAACTAGTTAGGAAACATAAACCGAAGAATATATTTTTAGGTTACATCTGGTCTGTAATTTTGGAAAGTTGCAAAGAGGTCTAAAGTTGCATTATCGAATTAGATTATGCCAAGTACCTGGACTTTGATCGCAACGAAGTTGTAAAAACCAAGCCAAATCAGCATCAACTTTAAAAGTAACGATAGTAGAGAGATCGATAAAACACCAACAGTTATTGGCAAAAAGTTCAATTCATTTACCAATCGGGCTTGGGCATGTAAATCGGACAATAGAATCGCAAAAGCCTAATGGACAGCAAAGCAGTTTGGAACTGGTGACTAACAAGGACGGTGACGTAACAAACAAACATGAGGAGACACTACGCAACAACTATAAAAGCCGTCTCCTCCCTTAGGAACCAACAAGGGACAACATAGGCCTCCCACCTAACTCGGCAACCTACTAGTGTAGAAGTGCACACAAACGTCGAGCTGCCTGAACCGGCAACGATAGAGAACCCACGACGAACGGTGCCGAAAGAGTTACATACCATCAACTTACACTCCTTTTTCTCCTACTGAAAACAAGACGAGCGATCTCAAGTTTTTGCTTTGTTCAATTCGTAGCTAAGGCCCTACAAAAATTCACCATACTCCCCGTCTTGATGATACCTATCACTTCTAAATCCCTAAGGTCACCGTAAAGTCAATTTTTCGACATACTTTTCAAGTCAACTTTATTGAGAGGAAGTCGTCGAAGAAATATTTTTATATTTCGTCTTGTTGGAAATGTCTGACATGGTTTGAACCTAGGACAACAAATTGACGAGTAAGTTACATCAAAATATATTAGGACCGTGAATGAGTCCCACTTTAGTGAAACTACATAACATACATATTACGACCAAGCTTCTGACATCACTTATGCTGTGTGTGTTAATTTTATACATAATTGGCGAACCTAAAGTTTAAAATCGACTCTGTACGACAGGTTTTTCGGGAAACTTTTCATGATAATTTTATTTACTCTCAGAGTTATTACAAATAATTTGCTGAGAGAAAATCGCCGAAGAAATATTTCTTATATTTCGTTTTGTAGGAACGACCTGACCTGCAGGGCTTGAACCGTGACCTCACGTCTAACAAACCAACACTCCATCTACTAGACTATGGCTTAGGCTCGTATCAGATACCAAAAAGAAAATAAATTAACAGGTTAGTCACCCAAAATCTATTGAACAATGCGAATGAGTCCCGCTTATAACGAACGGTAAATCCTGTTAAAGTTGCCAAATAAATATCGGTTGATCTATTACTACTACAAAATACCTCTCTCTGTAGTGCGTCTCAAAATTAAATGCACACTGCTTTAGAAAACCTATTTTGGCATAGATTTCGTCAACACTTGAAGATAATTGCTCAAATTGAGTGTTTTTGAACAATTTCATTTGTTCTGCTTTAAATTTCTTGAATGAAATATTAAACAAGCTTCTCTAGCGATTAATAATAGGAATTCAGTTTTATTTTAATTATATTACAGCAAGCAAGGTATTTACTTAAAAATTTCTCGTATCATAAAATTTATGCACAGGACCCTTCAATATATTTTTAGCTGAAGTGAAAACAAGTGATGTCATGTAATATTTTAATAAAAATTATTTGTATTTATATAATATATGTATGTATGTATGTATGTATGTATGTATGTATGTATGTATGTATGTATGTACGTATAACGGTATATTTGTTTAAGTCCATGCATTACCATACATTGTTACAATTCATTTAGGGAATTTGTCCAAGGAATGTATTGCATTCCTTTAGCAAATAAAGCAAGCGAGTGTCTGAGATCTCTGTGGATATTTGCATTCACATCTTCAACATATTGCGATGCGATGCGATGCGATGCGATGTGATGCAATGTGTTTGTAATAGGACTACAGTTCATTTAACAAACATTCCAGTTACGTGCTCTCTATTCATTGTAAGGACTTGTTTGCTAATGTTGTTGTTGTTACTGTTGTTGTTATTGTTGTTGTTGTTTTATTCTATGTTTCAACATTCATTTTGTTTGCATTTCATTGTCGGCTTAACATGTCCATCCTTGAGTTCAGAGAAAAAAAAGAAAAGGACGTCAACAGTATAATAATAATGATCAACGTCATCATTATTAACACAAGCCAACAACAAATACAACTTAAATACACAAAGCCACTAAGACTATCATCATCATCATCATCATCATCATCATCTGCACCATCTTTAACAATTTTCTTCTTACTGTGACACGAGTACAAGTGACATTCAGTTCAGTGCATTAGCTGGTCATTTGCACGGTTTTACTTTGCCAGCCAACCAACTAACAATCCAACCGTTCCTGTATTTACCCAGCCATACTATCCTCTATTATTTATTCAAGCATTTCTCTTTTCTTTTTTTTTTGGTATTCATTTTCAAATATTCAGATATTCAAAGAGTATTCATTCGTTTGCTTTTTATTTGAAAGATTTAAGAAAAGTTTTCATATTTATTTTCTCCCGTTGAAATTCGTGCAAACAAAATGTGCAAAATTTTTGAACGGTGAACAAACATGACAACAACTACCCGGCTAATATGGCTAAAATAAACAGATTCTGTAACAAGAGGGTCATCAGTTTTCAACTGCTAACTTTAGACTTAAATTTTACCATCCGTAATATATACAGAGACACACTCCGTCTATTACATCTACTGAGAGTTTGAAATCAGAAATTAAATCTGGCACAGTTTTTTTTTGTGTGTGCCGACATCAGTGCCAATATTAGCTCGTGTAAATTCTTCTGCATTATTTGCTCTGTTCTGCTCTGCTTTGCTGTGAGAAACAACTTTAATTTCTTCTTCCTTCATGGCATTCAATTTAAAAAGGATTTGAAATGCTTTTTTTTTTTTTGCTTAAAACAATCTGTGATGTTTTCTTCTCCTCCTTTCTTTCTTTTTATTCTTTCTGTAGAATTTTTTGGTTGTCGGTGCCACAATGTTTAGCTATGTCCCTAGAGGTCTGCAAAAAATATTCCTCTGGGACGTCAACATTATTTTGCGGTGAGATCAGGTTCGCAATTTGTATTGTATTGCAAAATTTATGGAAAAAAGGGCAATAAATACACGATGTGAACAGCGAAGAAAACAAATGAAATAAGAAAGGATCGGTCATACGTTGCAATTTACAAAAACAAAAATCTTACTTAGTTGGTCACCACTACCAGGATTACAACCTAGCTTCTCATACCATTCAGGTTGTGTGCGTTAACTTTATTCATGAGTAATGGAACCTACCGTTTAATGTTGACTTTAAATTCCAGATTTGAGAAAGTTTGTATAGCGATCTTATTTACCAAAAGACAGCTGAGAGGAAGTCGCCTTAATATGGGCTCTCATCTAACAAGTCAATAAAATATCTACTAGACTACGACGACTTCGTACTTCAAGTACATGCATAATTGGCCATTACAACCTTCAGGCAGGATTACGGCCTAGGTTCTCACACCACTTATGTTGTGTGTGTTACTTTTATACATGAGTGGCGGGACCTACAGTTTAAAGTCGACTGCGAACGTCAGATTTTTGAGAAGCTTTTCATGGCAATTTTATTTACTCTCGGAGTTTTTGTCAGAAATCTGCTGAGAGGAAGTCGCCGAAGAAATATTTTTCATATTTCGTTTTTGATGTCTGACCGGGATTTGAACCTTGGCCTTTCGTCTAATAAGCCAACACACTACCTACTAGACTACGGCGACTATTATTTACCAAAAGACAGCTAAGAGGAAGTCGCCTTAAAATGGGCTCTCATCTAACAAGTCAACAAAATATCCACTAGACTACGACGACTTCGTATTTCAAGTGCTTCACTACAAACCCGAGCTGTTCAGGTTCGAGTTCAAATGAAAACGAATAAAATATTCCTCAGGGTTTTTGAATTTTACAAACAGTATGTGTAGTCGCCGTAGTGGAGTAGGTAGCATGTTGGCCTATTAGACATAAGACCACGGTATCTCCCACAAAGCGAAAGAAACTATTTCTACGATGGCTTCCTCTCAGCAAAAGCTTTAGAGACGACTTTAATCTGTCGGTCAGACCACTCATGTATCAAATAGCACGCACAATATAAATAGTGTGACCAGATAGGTTGTAATCCTAACTAAAGGGTTGGAAATTCTCCTTCATTCACATTCTCCTCCTAGGATCTAGAACGGCTCTTTTCTTTGTAGAGTCGTGCTATATACGTAATGAAGTTCTCTTTTGAAAAGGAGTAGATTAGATTGAAGGGCTATTAAGTAGTATAAAATTAGGTCAGGAAATCTAAGACAGGCTACTCAATATACTTCGAGTTTAAAGGACACTGTGTTACATCATTGAAAGCTCTAACTATCTGCCTCTTGGGCGGATTTATTCCAACCTAATGTGAGAAATCCTCTCCTTTCCCCTATCTCCTATACTATCCCCTCTGGCTTAGAAGGGTGTACAATGGGTTTACTTGACCTCAGGGTACTTTACTTGTCTTAATGGCAAGTATACGTCCTATTAGAAATCGAATTTCAATAAGCTATGCCTTGAGGTGTAGGCTGTTTTAGAATATGAAGCCTTTTTCCGGTCACAGCTTGCATTGCTCTAATTGGTGTAGTGATGTTTGGGTCTACAAGATCGTCTGTTAAACTGCCCCAAAATAGTTCCGATTAATACTCACGCCTACCAGACGTCAGTGTATTGACTTATTAGACGTGACGATACGGTTCAAATACTAGATCAGTTAGCTCAATTAGAGCGAAATATGAAAAATATTTCTTCGGCGACTTCCTGTCAGCAGATTTCTGGCAAAAACTCTGAAAGTAAATAGAATTGTCATGAAAAGGAAGACACAACAATGCCAGAGGAAAATAATTCAAGGATCAGATTGAATATCGACTTTCAAAACATGACATGAAGAATTTGTTTCACGCCTAACAAGTAAGCGTTTTAATCACTTTGACGAGTGCGTTTGGCATTTAATAAAGTCCAGAAATTTTGAGACAAGTGGTCAACCTAAAAATTTTTTTAAAGTATTAAAAAAACTCTCCAAAAATATATTTCAACTTCACCACTTTAACTAGCAGAATGTTGGCCAACAAAACTGCAGCAACAATGTGTGCGTTGACCGTGTGGTAGTATTTCAATTCAATGAATTCTTATTTGTTGAAAGCTTTAGTAAAATATAACAACATAAACACTCACACAAATCCATGCAAACACAGATGCACATGCATACCAACACATGCCGATACGTGTAAAAACAATATTTTTACAGAGCTTAAAAAGAATCAATTCGTTATGCAAAATATTCAAAAGCGTAAGCCAAAAGAAATGTTTTTTTCATTGGTTCTTGTTTTCGATATGAAGAAGCAGAAGTTTAAACTTTCAAGCTCTTGTCTTGTAACACAATGTGTTACCTTTTAAACTACGGAAGGCAATATAATTACTTTGATTATTTAAAAATTGTTTTAAAATTGGGATTAACTTTTCAACTTGGCCACTTTTTTTATAACTTTTTCATAAATTTTTTAAATTTTAATTCTGTCTTGGCATTTGTTGCTTCCATTATTTACCAAAAGACAGCTGAGTGGAAGTCCAATTCACTCTTTTACATTCTGTCTCAAATTCTCCATTGAATGAAATTGTTTTCGTTTCTCTTTTCAATTTTTTCTTTCGTATTTATTCAAACAATTTTTTTTAAGTCCTGAGTAGTCATGATTCTGTGTGGAGGTATACAGTTGCTGAGAAAATAAGAGCACTAAAGTTAAACACCGAATTTTATAAAATACAGTTACAGGTAGTTTAAAGGTGGCCGACAGCTACTGTTTAATATTGAAACCAAGAGATCGATTAAAGAAAGGTTTCCAAGACAACTAATCACTCTTATAGTTTTAACCAAAAGACTGCTGACAGAGATTCGTGGTCTTGAGTTCTCTACTAGAAACGAAGGCGACCACTACACATATATACTTCAGAAGCTTTAGGTCAATTCTGATTGCAAAAATCCTAAAGGGGAAATCAGTGACTTTTCCATTCGACCTGTTTTTATTCCTACAAGATTTCATGGCATTTAGTTACTCTTATGGGTTGCTGAAGCTATTATCGGTGACAGTGGTATAAGGATCTTCATCGGTGGCTCACAAGTAGAGTGTGTAACTGGATCTGAGGCCTATTCCGATAAACTGGCACTGAACGGGTCATACAGGTTACCCAATCAAACCAAACTATTTCAAATCAAGATTTTTGCTGTTAAGTAAACTGCATATATGGTTGAAACCGGGGCCTAACTCCTTCGAACTTGATCATATCTGTGGACAGTTAGGCATTAATCAAAGCGTTGGAATCCCCCCTCGTCAAATCATAGAACGTTGGAAGTTGCATGGACTCTCTACAACGTATACGTTGAAACTACACTCGTCTCTACTGTGTTCCGGACCTCCATTGTATTAAGGGAAACAAAAAGGCGGACGAACTGGCTCGGAAGGGATCGGAGAGGTCTGAAGAGGACCCCTACAAGAATACTGTTCCAAATTGGAAAAAGCAGCATGGAATTCGATAAGCTTTGGATGGCACAACATATCTGATTGACGAATTTCAAAACCTCTCCATACAGCAATGGACAGACAGCGGCAAAACTACTTGAGTTTGACAAGAGAACGTTACGTATTCTGACAGGAATTTTAACGGGACACTTCGCTGTCCTAATGTGGATCAAACGTAACGGTCAACACCTTTTATGAGAATGCCCTGCACTATCACCCGATGGCATCGATTATTGGTTAATAGAACGTTTGACCATCTGTTCATGGCTTCACCCGAAACTCGGGGTGGTTCAAACCCACTACTAATAGATCATGAAAAGGCGCTTACCTCACACTGTGTAGTACAATGGTAAATATGGGTGGCCGGGTGAACTTTGCAGTGAACGACAAGCTACTCGCTCACCTAACCTAACCTAGATCGAGTGGTAGCCTCTGATAATAAAAAGGCTCACTTGAGCACGCATAGCGGCCCGTGTGTAACGCCACAGGCAGACAAGTCCCTGTATTAACCAAGTTCTACCAAAGCCAAGGAAGATGAAGAAGTCGGTCAGCGCAAGGGTAACCTAGTTACGCTCAGAAAATTTGCGAATGTCACCATTTATTGCAAACGTTTTGCTATTATTTTGCCCAGCAACTGTACAACTCTCTGCATAAGAGTGTTTCAGATTGTATACGACCTTTAAATTATAATGAAATATTTTCGTTGAATATTTTATACACTTTCCCACATCCACATACCGGCCAGGATTATTTTTGTAAATTTTCAATGAATATGCGCATACAATTTATTTAAAAAAAAAAGGAAAAGAAAAAATCGTGTTTTTTTTTATATTCTTTGCCTTCTTCTTGGCTTTTAAATTTTACTTCAGTTTAAATATGAAAATCCCAAATTACCAATCAACACATCCATTGACACTTGCCCACACATTGCAAACACATGTGTACGGTAGCTTACACATATGACTGTAAACACATGCTGCTGCAGCAGCAACACTGACTATGACGATACGATTGATATTTTCTATGAAAATTTTACCAGAGATTTTCTCTTCACGAAACAGGGAAATTTTTTTTGTTTGCTCAACATCGAAACCATTATCGCTTACAGTGTCACATTTTATTTAAAATGACATGATGTTGCCAATTTTTATTATAATTTCAATAGAATTTTCTCATACGAAAAACCATCCAAAAATAAAATTGTTTTTGGTTTGTTTTCGTTTTTGATTGGAAATTTTCTTAAAAGTTTTTTGCTCTACCAGCACAAACGCACATAGACTCGCTTTTCAATACTCAGAAGTGTATGAAGTTAGGAAAAATTCAAGACACTGCCAAAGGCATTTAATCAGATTGCGCCAATAAAAACAGAAAAAGTTGTGCTCTTAAATGTACTCAAATTGTTTGCGGAATATTATTTAAAGGGCATAAAAAAGTTTTTTTTTCCAGTTGTAAGAAATAAAATTTTAAAATTCTTTTTAAAGTTTGATTTCAGGTGAAATCATAAAGGGAATGTGTCCTCATGATATACAAAATTAATTCAGTTATTTCAAGGGCCATTTAAAGTTTTTGTTTTTTTAAAATTTATCATGAAATGAATATGAAAATAATTTATTTAAACAATAATAAATAAATTAAGCTGAATAGATAGATAGAAGTGTGACCAACACTCAGGGGATGGCTCCTACTCACGCAGTGAGGCATGCGAATTTCTAGCTTTGAAGCCTTTAAGAATTTTCAGCCATTGTGGTTAAACTTATAAATGTTTTTTGGGGGATGGCCCCTACTCATGCAGTGCATTGTATTGGAATTAGGATAATAGGCTATGGAAGAAAGACAGAGTGTTTGGGGACACTAGATTTAAATCTTTTTATAACAAAAGTCAGAGAAAAGACATCTGCATGAGGGGAGTTCCGCATACGAAAAATCCGGCTAATGAAAGAATTCTATCTGTAATGCAGTGTGCGAACCACACACTGGTCATTCGATCACAAACAGATATGATTGGCGAGAAAGGCAAGTGTTATGTAGGAATACATGAATCTCGGGAATTCATCCCCTTATTTCGCTCGAGCAAAATCCGTTAAAGTACCGATAGAACAGTGAAACACAGCAGTTATTGGATAATCTATCGTTATTACCGGGTCAAGAAGCCTCAAAATAGTCTAAGAGGCACCGATCCTTACACAAGATTTGTATTCCATTCTCGGTCAGATGTACGTTGTGTAAATAGTAAGGAGATCATTCGCCCTCTCTTTTACTCGGTCGAGACACCTCCAAAATAGTCTAAGAGGCATCGGCCCTTACATAAGAGTTGTATTCCATTCTCGATCGGATATAATTTGTGTAAATAGTAAGTGGAGTATTTTTTGCACCGAGACACTTGCATGCTTCTTTCGACATTTGAAACATGTGGCAGTTCCAGCGAGCATCACAATGAATTTCTATGTCAATAACATCAAGGCGTTTGACTCCTTAATGTTTACTGTAACCTATAGATACAGAGATGCCATATGCTGGGTCTTTAACGCATAGTTTTGAAGCCTACTCATCCTACTCATCGTTCATATTACGCCTTTTCATCTCAATCTGCAAAGCGCTCGGCTCCAATTAAAAGAGTATGAACCCAAATATTTCTGTCACCTGCAAAAGTGTAGATAGAACTAGAAGTTAAAGATTGTTAAGGAATAGAGTTGGAGAAAGAACAGAGAGTTCAAACCACTACATGCTTTAAAACCCTGACAAAATGGCCCTTCAACAATTTAATTAAAATTAAATGAAAATGTATGAACTGCAGGGTCTATAATTTATGATTAATGAATTAAATTGTGGCAAAATTTGGTGAAATTTCTTCTTTCTGGTTTATCTGAAAGCATTCTCACAAATGGAAAATAGTTCGCTGGCTTTAAATCTACTGATTTAGCTTGGTTCAGAATTTAAAAGAATATATCTTTCAAGACATTTCGTTGTAAATTCAATTACTCACCATCGAATTGAACGTTTTAATAGCAGTCCAGTTTGAATTGGTCTTTATTATGTTCTATATATCGCTTAAGAACGGCTGGGTTAGTAGTAGAAGCCAGCGTAAACCCACGTTAGCACTAAAAAGAGAAACTCAATAAACAAAACAAAAGTTCGTCTCACCTACACCTAATACAACAATATAATACTTTTCCACACAGGGCGCCGTTTCTAGGTAAAGACAGCTGCCAATTACTCTAGTTAGGTTAGGTAGTCGGACTGGTAGCCTCTGATATCAAAAAGCTCACTTGAGTACGCATAGCGGCCCGTTGTGACGCCACAGGTAAACACAGTCCCTGTACTGACCAAGTTCTACCAAAGCCAGGGAAGAGGAAGAATTTGGTCAGTACAAGGGTTGCACAACAAAAGCACGATTAACCCACGCTGGAAAACCAACCCCATAAAGTTTGATAGACGAAGCTATATCCTTGACGTCAATAGATGATAGCTCCGTTAAACTTACAAGAAATGGGGAGCCAAATAACCTATATCTGCTACTAGCAAGAGATGGGCACTGACAAAGAAAGTGTATAACAGTCTCCTCGTCCTCAGCGGATCTACGCCCACGGCAGAAGTCGTAAAATGGAAGCCGCATCCTTTCGGCGTCTCTACCCATAGCACAACGACCTATAAGCATGGCCACTGTGATTGAAATAATGCCACGGACAAGTTCAAATAATTAGTTGGTACGCCTTCTATCCATCAGGGGACAAGTGAGCCTAGCGGTGGACTCCTCATTGACCCAGGATAGGTCGGCGTCTCGAAAGAATCTCCGCACAATGGCCAACTTGACCGAGGTTACGTTCAGACCCCAGTTACGTTCATAATAAGTAAACTAATCGCCTTCCTTACTAGAGAAACTCAATTTTTTAAACAGAAGCAATGAAAATGGAGAATATCCTTTGTAACGATACTCTGTTCCTTAAAGGAACGGTAAATAAAAAAAAACAAATGGATAATGTTGGACTCAGTGTAACAGATTGGTGTTTCAGTTCAGAATGCTAATAAAAATAAAACGCAACGTAGCTGTAATAGTAAAAAGGCAAATAAAAGTTACAAATCGAATCAGATAGAAAGGTATTCAACAATTCACCACAAAATAAGGTTTTATATCCTTTGATAACACTGCCCTTTCATTTTATTTGTGATCCGTATTTAAAAAGCATAAACTTTTTTGGTGCATAAGGCTCACTTTTTATTTAACAAAACTGATATATTAAACACAGAATCACGTTTGATTACAGAATCACAATACATGGACTGACTATATGTTGACACCTCTATACTCCTTTATTTTATGCCTGCGAAGTTCACTATCTTTCTACGAAATTATGTGTTTGATGATTGATCCTTTGTTGTTGTTTCCTTCTGTAATTCTAGTTACCGTATGATTGTTATATTATGTTGCTATCAGTTGTTATTGCACGCGGTGACAATATAATACACAAAAAATCGTCAAAATTACTTAGTTTTGCCAATGGTTTTATCGTCTTACTTGATATTTAAAATACGGATTAAAGTATTATAGAAATGAAGCCGTCATAGTCTAGTAGGCAGGGGTGTCAACTTATTGAAGGTCAGGCCATGGTTTCAAACATCAAAACGAAAATATAAAAAAAGTATTTTTTAAGCGACTTCCTCTCAGCAGATTTCTAGCAAAGAGCTCTGTGAGTAAACAAAATTGCCATGAAAAGGGGGGGGGGGGTTTTTTAAAAAAAAATCTGTCGTTCGGAATCAACCTTAAACTGTAGGTCCTTCATCTCTTTTTGAGCATTAATTACAGATATTTTGATTTACTTTACTTACTTGATTAGTCATTACAATTTTGTAGTCAGGGTTGCAAACTGGGTTCTCATGTTGTGTGTGTTAATTTTATCCATGCAGTTTAAATCGACTAGGAATGACAGATTTTTCTGAGAAATTTCTCATGGCAATGTTGTTTACTCTCTCAGTTTTGGCCAGCAGACTGCTGAGTGGAAGTAGCCGAACGAAACCTTTTCTCATATTTTCTGTAGCTGGAGTTTGAACTAAGGGCTGTTGTCTTATAAGCCCACATATTACCTAACAGACTACGATGTATTCAATCAAGAGAAGAGGAAGTTGTGGAAAGAAATTTTGTTTTCTTGAGATATCTGACTGGGGTTTAAACCAGGCGTTGTTGTTTGATAGGTCCTATCAGTCTACAACGCTTTCAATCAACATTTCAATGGTTATACCCACATTGATATTTAAATTTTGCCTCACATTTTAAGTTATTCGTAGTAGTCATAACTCTGTAAGCATGGATGAAAGAGAGAGTGAAGCAAAGATAAAGTTTACATTGTTGCAACATATTTTCTGGTTTATTACGAGTATTTTTCTTGGTCTTCTGGTTATCCACCTGTGCTTTTAATTGTTGTTGTCATTAATTTTTTCTTTTTCTTTTTTTGTAGTTTTTTCTTTTGTTTCTTTTTTTGAGGTTTTAGACCAGGTTTCCGGTTCTTGGGTTTACCCCCCCCCCCCCGTTTTTTTTTTTTTTTGTTTTAATACAAAACGTTTTTTGTTGTTGTTATTTAGCAAATTAGTTGAGTTTTATTGTACATTTTTGTATTTATAAATGTCAGGATATGCAACATCTTTTTCACCTTTTGCCTCTTGAGGTAGAATTGTTTCCATTTATTACATTACGTTTGTGTTGGTTACACAAGTTTACTATTTTCAGCATAAAATAAATGAAAAACAAAAGAAAAAAACTCGATTTTCATTTCTTGGTGTTTTACAGGTCCTCTCCTTTGTTGTTGTTGTGGTTAATTTGTTTTTCATTTACTTAAGGACTTAAACAGCAAACGCTTGTTGGTTTAAACTGTACATGTGCTACGTGCACATGTTTGTGTGAATGTAAAGAAAAGATTTTAAAATTTTAAGGATTTCTTTTTATTTGAAAACATTTTAAACGCTTTGCTGGGATTTCATGCATTATTTTTCCTCGCTCCCCTTTTTTTAGGGATTTAATTTACTTCAGCACTTTCCAGGAATACAGAACCAAAAGGAGTTTATTTGTCCTTCCTTCTTTTTTTCTTTTGTGAATGTGAAACACATTATGTGGCAAAATAAAAATCATTTCATATTAGATTCAGCCACAAAACATATGCTGCACTTAGTTTATGACCACAAACTTCTTTGCCATCGCATTTTATTTCATTTAATTAAAGATTTTATGAAACGTACTCGTAGAGGTAGATGTCAAAACGGTGATAAAATATTTCATAAATTCCAAATAAAGTTCAACTCTTTGGTAGTAAAAAAAAGTTAAATCAATATTAGAAAGATCTAACATATGCTGCCAAAAACTGTTTTGGTATTACTGTACGCAGCTCTTGGAAATACAGTTGAAGTTTTAAAATTTAAATATTTAATGTGAAGCATAGCCAAAGTGGCACAAATCGAGTATCAGTTACAGTTAGTTTCCAATTTTTCCAGTTAAAAATGGAATATTATTTCATTCATATAGCTGCCTCGGCTGGCTTCACACTACCTCATTCGATCGAACCAAATTCCGTGCAGTCTTTCGCGTGTATGACGTCGTATGTCGGCAATGCGAACACAAATATTGGCCTTCAAATGCTCAATTGTCTCTAGTTTGTAAGCAAAACACATTTCTTTAACGGTGCCCCACAGAAAATAGTCCAAGGGTGTCATATCGTAGCTTCATGGCGGCCAATTGGCATCACCATTTTGGCTAATTAAACGGCATGAGATGTGCGGCAAGTTGCATCAAACATCGTTCACATCAATACCATGAAGACCAAAAAAATCGATTATTATGGTGTTTCCATTGGCCGTAATGGTTGCGCCGTCCATATTTTTAAAGAAATATGGACCAATAATGCCTTTGCTCCATAAGTTGCACCAAATACTTACTCGTAATGGGTGCACTGAGTTCTGTAAGACCACCCAAATACAGCAATTTTGCTTATTAACGTTGCCATCAAGATGAAAATGGGGAATATATTGGACTTGAATTAAAAAATCATTTGAAAAAAATATCTGAAGTTCGCATGCTATTTTCAAACTTAAATCTTAAATCTCTTACCCCTATAGTTACCTAGCATAAGTTTAGACTGCGCCAAACCAGTGTACGCCTCTAACTTTCTTTCAATCGAGTACATACATAATTGGCCATTACAACCCTTCAGTCAGGATTACGGCCTAGCTTCTCACACCACTTATGTTGTGTATGTTAATTTTATACACGAGTGGCGGGGCGGGACCTACAGTTTTAAGTCAACTCTGAACGACAGATTTTTTTTGAGAAACTTTTCATGGCAATTTTATTTACTCTCAGAATTTTTGCCAGAAATCTGCTAAGAGGAAGACACCGAAGAAATATTTTTTCATATTTCGTTTTTGATGTCTGACCGGGGATATGAACCCAGGCCTTTCGTCTAATAAGCCAACACACTACCTACTAGACTACGGCGAGTAGTCGAGGTATAATTTAAAACCTTGTTTAGCACTCTAACAGGTTGCTACGTAACGTAACTTGATTGGCTAATCTTTACCTTGAATTCCCACATGATCAAGGGCCGTATATTCGTCCAGTTTGACCTATTGAGTAAACCTTTCAAACCCGTCTTGCCACTTCATTCGCACTGATCTGCCTAATTTTAAAACTGAATTTCCATACGATTTGGTACGCTGAATTTGATGACTGTGTTTCTTTTTTTCTAGTTGATTCAGCTAACCAGGACCGTCTGATACTAATATCGTGGCAATTTCATTGGTACTGAGTGCTCAAAAAGCGACCTAATTGTCACAGTAAAACTAAGCTCATCTATAATCTGCGACACCAGCAAGTTTCTCCATGAATTCAGAATATTCTTTTAGGGTTCGGAAAACCCCCTTTTTTTGTTTAAAGTACACGTAATTCCAAATTTCTATATTCACTGTTATCGTACACCATGTGTAAGCTGCAAGCATATATAACCTGCTTAAATCCAATCAATTTCATAATTACATACACAATTGCACATTACAACCCTTCAGCCAGGATTACGACCTAGTTTCTCACATCACTTATGTTGAGGTTGTTAATTTTATATATGAATGTCAGGACCTACAGGTTAAAGTCGGCTCCGAGCGACAGGTTTTTGTAAAAGCTTTTAATGGCAATTTTATTTATTCTCAGAGCTTTTGCCAGACATCTGTTGAGTGGAACACGCCGAAGAAATATTTTCCAAATTTCGTTTTATTGGAGATGTCCGACCCTGTAGTTTGAAGCAGGGCCTTACGCCTAATAAGCCAACACACTACTCACTGGACTACGCCTCAATTAAAACGTTCATATGTCCACTAACCCTGATTTTCTAAAAGAAAGATGAGAGAGGGGTGTTAATAAGAATTTTTAACTCATAAAATACTGTTTAATGCCTCGGTTAATTTGTTTTTATTTTTTCTGACTGACTTATTTAGTTCATAATAAATTATAATTAATTAAGTGTACATAATATATGTACCTCCTGTTAAAAGTTACTTTTCATGGCGTCGTAAACAACAGAAGAAACTTTTGTTGAAAAAAAATTTTTTTTTTGTTTCTTTTCATAATTCAATCAGTTCGATATTAATTTTTATATTTTTTTATTTTATTTTTCTTTCGATTTACTTTCAGTTTGGTTAATCAATCAATGCCGAATGCAGGTCAAGTACGTATGACGCTACGTAAAGCGCTGAGTGTATGGGAAAGCAACTCAAAACTGACATTCCGTGAAGTGTATAGCGATCAGGCTGATATACAAGTACTATTTGCCAAGTAAGTAATAAACTTCCACTACATCCACTATACCAATACACACACAGACACACACACACACACACTTGCGGTATGAAGAAAACTACCATGAAAATTTTTAAAATACACCATCATACACAATGTGCATGTGTGTGTGTGTGTGTGGTCATAAGGCAAAACTGAAAATAGTATAAAAATAAGAACAACAACAACAAAAACCAGTTTAAAAGAAAGCACGAAAATTCCATATAAAACGCAACGTAAACATACATAAAATACCACTAAAACCAAACGATAAAACACGCACGCAAAATATTTATGCTCTAACACAGTGAAGCAAAATACACAAACATACATACTTGCTTTATTCTGTATCTCTCTCTCTCTCTCTCTTTCGCTAATACCAAAAACTTTATTTTGTTTTTTGTTTTTTATTTTTATTTTTGACCATTAAGTTATTGTTGTTGCAAAACAAAGAACCAGATGATAAAGAAAAACGAACGAAAACTCTAACAAAAAAATCCTTCTTCAATCTCAACCTGAAAGAGAGATAAGCATTTAAAGGGATTTAACAGCAGTAATAACGGTTTTTAATAACACGCATATACCCACATGCATATATAGATGCACACACATATACAAAAAACGAACACTTTTAGAATATATCCTCCAAGATATGAATGTTTCGTAAATAAATAATGGCAAGTTATGAGGATTTCGTTGTAAAGCAAGAAACGGAGTGAGAGAGAAAGGGCAAAACATATACAAACTTAATAGAATTTATTGAAAACGCGCTCGTTTTACATAAATATGTCGAGCTTAACATAACTGTTTCTATTGCTATGCAATAAATGTGCAATGCAATGTTATTGGCTGTAAATATAACGGCATTATTGTTATCATTATTATTTTCTTAATAATTTCAAGGAATTATTATTTAAAATGCATTTATAATGGCCAGTCAAAACTAAAGAATGTGCACGAAAAACTTTGGTTCAAATGTATAATTGTACACTAGGTATGAGATTATTAAGTGCCAATTTTTTACTTCAATGGAAATATTTCTTTATTTATTACTGCTTCCAAATGTCGGTGCAACGACTACACGAGAGGGGCATAAAATTCCGGGGTTATGTTGTTCCANTCTCGCCTAATACCTTGTTGCAACTGCTGCACTGTGCTGATACTAGATTTATAAAGGCTTACGGTTAAGTTTTTCCTAAACATGCTCTATAATGTTGAGATAGAAGACTTGTGCCGATGTTTGCAGTAGTTTTGAACAATTATTAATAGACTACAGCTTCGCAACGTGCTTCGGATCGTTGTCCTAGTAGAAATAAATCGTCATTTTACTTCATACTGTGTTTTAAAATGTTCAAATATTAGAATGAATCCATTTTACAGTCTATATAATGAACATATCCTACTCCGGCACTTGAAACATGTACCTACCCCCTCCCCCTAGTACCAACACTTCCTCATACTTGAAAATAACCGTAGTATTATTTGGCGTACAGCCAAATACTAAGTTTACGTCTAACAACAGTGTAGTGCAACATACCTCTAGGAGAATTGACCTCACGCTAATAGTCTAGCTCACAACAACTAGACATGAAAAAGAAAATATCTGCTTAAGCTAAGGCATTAAAACGTATGAACTCTTATTGATCGTCACCATTTTTTCCTCTGGAACCTAACCTAACCTATAATTTTTTATGGCTTTTCAAAGTTTTTCAATTGTTATTCTCGAGAAAAAAACTGACGAAGGCATATACACAGGTCATTTGCATTTTCGGACAACCAGCCCTTCCAAATCTTCAGGAAAAATTCTAATTCTAAATCCAAAAGTCTAATCAACTGCTGGATTGAAGTTACAAAGGAGAACAGTTTACTTCAGATCTTTATTAAAGTTAGAAATAGCAAAATCTATGTAACTACAGCTAGCTAGTGTAGGCGTATAGCTAGCTAGTGTAGCGAGTATAGTAGCTAGTGTAGCGCGTATAGCTAGTAGCGTAGCGGTATAGTTGACTAGTGTGTGCGCGTATAGCTGGATAGTGTTAAGAGTATAGCTGGCTAGTGTGTAGTGATTATAGCTGGCTAGTGTAGCGAGTATAGCTGGCTAGTTAGCGAGTATAGCTGGGTAGTGTTGAGAGTATAGCTAGTTAGTGTTAAGAGTATACTAGCTAGTGTAGCGAGTATAGCTACCTAGTGTTGAGAGTATAGCAGGCTAGTGTTGAGAATGTAGCTGGCTAGTGTTGAGAGTATAGCTAGCTAGTGTTAAGAGTATAGTTGGCTAGTGTAGCTAGTATAGTTGACTAGTGTTGCGCGTATAGCTGGCTAGTGTTGAGAGTATAGCTGTCTAGTGTAGCGAGTATAGCGTGGCTAGTGTTAAGAGTATAGCTGGCTAGTTGTACGAGCATATTTGACTAGTGTTGCGCGTATAGCTGGCTAGTGTTGAGAGTATAGCTGACTAGTGTTGCGCGTAAAGCTTGCTAGTGTAGCGAGAGTATATCTCGCTAGTGTTAAGAGTATAGGTAGCTAGTGTTACGCCGAGTCATAGCTGGCTAGTGTAGCAAGTATAGCCGGCTAGTGTTGAGAGTATAGCTGGCTAGTGTAGCGAGCATAGTTGACTAGTGTTTGGCGTAAAGCTGGCTAGTGTTGAGAGTATAGCTGGCTAGTATAGCGAGTATATCTGACTAGTGTACCAAGCATATTTGACTAGTGTTGCGCGTATAGCTGGCTAGTGTGGAGAGTATAGCTGCCTGGTGTAGTGAGTACAGCTGGCTAATGTAGCAGTATAGATGGTTAGTGTTGAGAGTATAGCTGGCTAGTGTAGCGAGTATAGATGACTAGAGTTGCGCGTACAGCTGGCTAGTGTTGAGAGTATAGCTTCCTAGTGTAGTGAGTATAGCTGGCTAATGTAGCAGTATAGATGGTTAGCGTTGAGAGTATAGCTGGCTTAGTGTAGCGAGTATAGCTGACTACTGTTGCTCGTATAGCTGGCTAACTGCCTAGTGTAGCGAACGAAATGAACAGTTTAAATAATAAATTTTATGTAAACAACATTACAGTACACATGCCCTAATATTTGTCTTCGGATTTTATCTTCTCTGTCTTAATAAAAGATTTTCACAATTTTTTTTTGTTTTTTTTTTTAATTTTAAATGCATGCAATAACAAAAGAGTGAAATAAATTTAATATTCATTTATTTCCGAATATTTAATTACTTCAACGAAACGCAACACCTTAACTTGGTTTCCTGCAGCATACTTTATCTCGTCAAACATTTTCTATTATCGACGTTAACAGCAACGCAATATTAATGGCAGAGAATTTTGTTTGAGAAACTTTTGATTTTTAACTTTTTAATAATTTTCTTTTTTTATTTCTTTTATTATTCAGACGTGATCATGGTGATGGTTATAAATTCGATGGTCCTGGTTTAATTTTGGCACATGCCTTCTATCCAGGCGGTGGACGTGGTGGCGATGCTCATTTTGATGATGATGAAAATTGGGTAGTTACAGAACGGCAACAGAATGACGAGGAGGAGGATAAGGGTATGTTGGACTTTATTTTTTTTCTATTTTTTTCTTTTGTATTACGGATGTATTAAGATAAAATGGTATAATTTATGATAAATAATTATTAAAATATTAATAAGAGAAGGCGCTATGTATAGTTAAGAAGTTATTAAACGAAAAAACTTCAAATTGATAGTGAACTGGTAATTCATTGGTAGCAAAAAAATATTTATTTGCAGTAAAGTTTGATGTTAAAGGCCAAAAATTTAATCGTTTGACATTTTCTTTTCCTTCAATTAGGTTTTATTTACCAAAGAGTAGTAAACCACTGTCTAAACAGGAATTATACCAAGGCAACACAGTTAAACAGGTTCTCATCGCTTGTAATGGGTGGGCCTTTTAAATGTTTAAATTTAAAAATGCAATAAAAACAAAAGCGGTTTGAAAATTTGCCAAATTTATTTTCCTGTTGTGAAGTACAACTGTTCCGGCTAGAAATGGAATATTATTTCATTAATATGGCTACCGCGGCTGCCCTCACAGTGCCCCATTCAATCTTGCACTTTCCGTACAGTTTTTCGAGTATGGTATCGTATCTCGTTAATGGCATTACGAATTTTGGCCTTCAAATGCACAATTCTCCCTGATTTGTCGTCATAACAGTTTTCTTTAACGCCGCCCCACAAAACATAGTCCAACGGTCTTAAATCCCAGTTTTTTAGCCACCAATTGACATTACCAATTCGGCTAATTAAATGGCCATCAAACGTTTGAAGCAATAAATCGATTGTGGCATGAGATGTGTGGCAAAATCGATTCCATCGTTCAATTTCTCGTTGGCCAAATAAATCCCAACGGTGCTCAAGCGTAAGTCAATTCATTACGTTCAGTGGAGATAATGTACTGAATTTTGTGACAGAATAGAATGACATAAGTATTGCCAGATTCGAAATAACCGACGGTTCAAATTTCAACCGTTAGATGGCCCACCCGATATTATATTGGTTTTTTTCAAAAGCTCTCGATATTTTGGCTAAATTTTAGGTTAGGTTGGCACGAAGTGATAGCTTTGATTACCAAAACACACTTTAGCGGCTCGTTGTGATGCCACAGGTAAGCGCAGATAGTCTTTGTACTGAACGGATTCCACCAAACTCTTTAAAGAAGTCGATCAGAACAGTTACTGCACTTTGGTCCAAGGAATTCAATGCCATTTTTTCCTGTTCGCTGAGGTTTTATGTGAAAAAAAAAACATTGAAATATAATAAAACGGTGCAAAGTCCTCTTAAGATTGATAACATTATCCATCATCTTTAACTTTAGAAGTTTAAGAGTTGGCCTGTCATAATGCCTAACTATTAGATACTGTTAACCTGGGTCACTCTATAGTCTACACGACACCAAAACAAACCTAATTGGCCATTAACAAGCCGATTAATGAATTTCGGTTTGCCTCAACTTATCCTCAAAGGCACCTGTGCTTCTTGCGCGCTCTCGCTAATTGGTCACACTAAACGAAGATAGGGCTTCCTCGATTAGGGCCTTTCACACGCAAACAAGGTTGTCCTCCTCTCCAAAATCCTCGAATCCCCGCATCAAAATCCGGCTCGCCTGACCATCCTTTTCCAATCGAACAACATGACTGAGATGTTAATACGCTGTACAATGTCCATGTTTCTGAGGACTTCATGCAACTCATTGTTGGATGGGATGCGGAAATCATTGCCAACTCGCACTGGACCGAAGATCTGTCGTAGAACTCGTCTCTTGAATGCTCTCAAGGCTGCTGCTTCGGTGCTTAAAAGTGTACATACTTTTACGCCATAAAGAAGCACGGGAAGGATGAGCGTCTTGTAGAGTATTAGTTTTGTCGTACAGGAGAGGGCTCCGCTACTCCGTTGCCTTAATAGCACCCGTCCGCAAGACTGCTCCTACGCTTAATCTCTAGAATGTCTTCATTTTTGGTGGTAACGGCGAAGCCGAGATAAACAAACTCATTGACTATACCCAAGGTGTAGTTATTGGCAGTAATGTGGGAGTTACGTATATAGAGATGAGACAAATTTAGACTGCTAAGACCTACGTAGAATCTGTCTTAAGAATAGCATAACAGCTATAATAAAATGCTAGTAACTGGATGTACCAGATAAGTGTTTAAGAATACCTCATAAAAAATTCTGAAGAGAAGAAAGAAAGACCGCAGAACATTTTCTCTGGAATTGTCTGACACTTGGAAACCCCAGATGAACATTTTTGGTTACCCAGAAGTTATTGACAGAACATTTTGAGCCAAAGGTGTGGAAGTAAAATACACAACTTCATAAAAATAGAGAAATGATTGACAAGCGCCCGCCATGCATTAATGGTATGACGGTTTAATTAAGTCTGATCTACCACACTATTTGCACTACGCGTAAAAGTGAATACAAGTCTCAAAAGTATGTCAATGACTCCGTTGATCATTTTATTAATTAATGACAGGAGAGTGTAGAATTGAGGAAGAGGGTCGTGCAAAGCACTTTCACTGCCCTTCACGTCTTTCCTCTCTCTTTGAATATACATCTTCTTCAGTCTGGCAACCTATTTTCATATTTTACTGTTAGTTGTTTTTCTCGACGTGGTTAGTAAAAAGTCTAGAAGTCCGGTTTGATTACAGAGTAATTACAATCAGAAGTTGAGTCCAGTCATACCAAATTCCTGAAGCATAAACGTAATATTTTTCTTCAAGGGGTAGAGAGTGTTCTTATTTTCAAACATGATGTCGATGTCAAGCAAACAGTGAAAATTATTTTTCGATATTCGCCAAAAAGTTACATCAAATTACAATGCCTACCTACATACATACCGCAAATGCGTATGTGAAAAAAGGTTCACGTTAATGTCGATATAATAAGTTAAACCACACTGAAGGGTCGAGTGGTAACTATTAAAGCAAAATAAAGCGAAGAATACCGATACAATATGCTACAAATAAATCCAACAAATGCTTTATAAATCAATTGACATCCAAAAAAAAAAAAAAAGAGAGAGAGAGAGAGAGAGAGAAAAATGTTTATTGACAGTGTCATTCAACATCAAATTTAGGCAGAGAATTAAGTGTAAAAGTTCACGAGAATTCTATGCTAGAAGTAAATCCTTAAGAGCACACAAAAAAGTGTCAAATTAGGAATGACATTTAAAGACAATGGGGGGATATTATCAGAAAAAAAAAAAGTGAAATATTATCTTACACACACACACACACTTTCAAACGATTGCAAAGAAGGCAAATGTAGTGGATTTTTTTTACAAGAAATGAGAGTAACACTGTAAATGAAATGAGGCTTGAAATTGCCATCAATCAAAAAGTCATCTTCTCACATGAGTACAAATGTCAAATTCCATTACACACTCGCATATTCATGCACATTTATAATATGGCTGAGTGTGAATACAAACATGTGAATGACTGCTCATGCATGTATGTATGTGTGTTAATTCTTTCCTTTCGTTTTTTTTTTTCTGTGTGTGTGTGTCACTTACGCTTGTTTTCCAAGTCGAATGTACAAAAGTGGGCTGATGAAATGTGACAGAAACACATACACTGAGAGCCACAGAAAAACATTATAACACTCTGCTAATGTTTTGCTTCGAATTCAAATTATGGTAGCAAGAAAAAAAAATGTTCAAATGCCAGAAACATTTTCTAATTTGGTTAGATGGTATGCATGTACGTACGTAGTGGCCGATGGATATCCCAAAGTAGTGGACAGAAATGAAAGAAACTTACAAAGAAAAAAAAAGCAACTGACAAAAGTAAAACTATGACACGCAGAGCAAGCAGTCCTTTTAACAAGGCATCATGGAAAAAAAGAGACACGAAAGCATTCTCGTTTTTTTTTTTGTATTGATTTTAATGGTGTTTGAAACAATGTTTAGTTGGTATGAATAAAACCAACTACAATGGCATTATGATACCAGGATAAGAAAAGTTCAAATTAAGAAAATAAAGAAGTCATTGATGAGTGCGTAACATTGATAAGTATTCCGATACTTGATTGATATCTTAAAGCAAAAAAAGGCAATACTTCTTAAGGGCACAATGTAACGAGGTGATCATTTACTCGCAATCTTTAAAACTCTATCACTCACTCTTCCATCTTACGAATGAGGATTTCATGTCATCAGAAGATTATTGCTAACAACCTTTTAGGCAGGATTACAACCTAGCTTCTCACAACACTTAGGTTGTGTGTATTCATTTTATATATGACTGGCGGAACCTACAGTTTGAAGCCGATCTTGAAAGACAAATTTTTAAGAAACTTTTTAAGGCAATTTTATTTGCCCTTAGAATTTTTGCCAGAAGTCTGCTAAGAGGCAATCGTCATAAGAAATATTTTTCCCAGATTTCATTTTGTTGGATTTCGTTCTGGTGTTTGAAACGTGGCCTCACGTATAATAGACCAACACACGTCTAATAAACCAACCTACTAGACTAGTTACTTGCTTACTTAATTGGCCATTAGCAACCACATTAACGAATTTCGGCCTGCGATAACACATCTTTCCAGGCGCTTCTGATTCTTGCACGCCTTTGTCAATTGGTCACACAAAGCGATGACAGAGCTTCCTCAATATGGTCTTTCCAACACAAACAAGGACGTCCTATTCATCAATTTCCAGCAAATCCCCGTCTGGCCAGAGCATTCTCTTCTATTCGGGAGATATGCTCAAGCCAGTGCAGCCGCCGGTTGTTACTGCACTGCACAACGCCTATGTCGTTGAGGAGCTTATATAGCTCATTGTTGGATCGAATGCGGAAATCATTGCCAATTCGTACTAGACCGAATATCTGACGCAGGTCTTTTCTTTCAAATACTCTCTAGGCTGCTGCATCAGTTCTTTATAGTTTTCATGCCACTGCACCACAAAGAAACATGGTGTAATGAGCGTCTGCTACTCAATTACCTATTGAGACCATAATAGCTCTTGTTGGCAAGAGTGATCCTGCACTTGATCTCCACACTGACATAATTTTTGATGGTAACGGCGGAGCCAAGATAAACAAATTCCTTGACTATATCGAAAGTATAGTTATCGACCGTATGCTGGGATCCAATAACTCGCATCTCCCTACTTGTCGACAACATATACTTCGTGTTGTCAGATCTATTAGACTAAGACGACTTCTTTTCTTGTTACACTTTAAAAATCCAATAAAATTTACTACCTTATTTGCCTTCATCCTATAACTACAATGATAATCCATTAATTGTTTCTCTCTCTCTCGCTCTCTTACAATACAATTTCGCATTGAAAAACTATCCAACGAATATTTAATTAAAACCCAACATTTCAATTTTGATCCGCCTTACACTTCCATAAAACCACTATTTAGTAGATGTTAGATTAAAAAAAAAAATTATTGCATTCAACTTTTAATTTCATTGTGTTTAATTTTCAATACAAAGTGAACATCTGCTCAATAAAATTACGTGGCTATTGTTTTATAGCCATAGATACATATACATTTCATATTTATGTACATATGTATGTATATGTGTATGTATGTATGTATGTATGTATGTATGTATGTATGTGTATGGATATAGTATATATAGTAATGTATTATATACTAATTAATTACATTAGTAGTACTAAATAAATGCAACATGATAACGCGGTTTTGCAGCGAATGAATGAACTGCGGTTTAGCAATCGACTAACAATGTGATGGAAACAAATTTTAAATTAAAAAAAAGAAAACAAAATAACGGACGTAACGAAAACGACCAGTGAAATGATAGTAATAATTATATTCGCAAATTTACACAAAACGCAAATAAAATAAACATAAACTAACCGCAATGCACAATGGGATTGCATGGCCTTTTGATTGTGAAAGCATTTACAATATTTTGTTATGTTTTTATGTTTAAAATGCTGTGCAATTGTTTGCTTTAATCGATGTTACTTCTCTATATAAAACAAAAGATCTAAAATTTAACCCTTAAACGACCATACATTGGACACATATGACCCAAGCCGGAAACTCAAAAAATTAAAAACCGACTTAAAACCGAATGGGTGTTGTATTAATTTTATTTACTTCTAAAGACTCGTATTTACGTTTCCTATAGACAGCGGTATGTATTCGAACATTCATGCTTTATATCGGGTGATCCACCAATCGACTTAAATTTGAACCATCAGTTATTTCGAGTCTGGCAATACTTACATATGTGTATTCAAAGAGAGAAGAAAGACGCAAAGGGCAGTGAAAATGCTTTGCACGACCCACTTCATCAATCCTACACTCTATTGTCATTAATTAATAAAATGATCAATTGGAGACATTGACATACATTTGAGACTTGTATTCACTTTTATGCGTGGTGCAAATAGTGTGGTAGATCAGATTTAATTAAACCGTCCTGCCTTTAATGCATGGCTAGCGTTTGTCATCATTTCTCTATTTTTATGAAGTTGTGGTTGTGGTTAAGTTACCTTGGCTGATTTCCTAAAAATGCTCATCTGACGTTCCAAGTGTCAGACAATTCCAGTAAAATTTTCTCTAGTCTTCCCTTCTTCTCTTTAGAATTCTTTGTGAGACATTCTCAAACTCCCCCAATATTATAACGGGTGGGCGATCTAGCGGGTTTAAATTTGAAACATCAGTTATTTCGAATCTGGCAATACTTATGTCATTCTATTCTATCACAAAATTTTGTACATTTTGTCCACTGAATTGGTATTCATTACAAATTATTTCCAAAATAAAGGCAATTGGTAGGAAATTTCACGAAAATGTTATACAAAGAATGGCCGCAGAGAAGGGCAAACAGTGCCCGGTGAACGTGCAGTGCCTACACCCGAAAATATCGAAGCTGTGCCTGGAGATCAGCGTGAGAATCCATCGACATCTACTCGTCATCGTTCTCAAAAAATGAACAATTCACGCACCAGTTTACGTCGAATTTTGTGGCAAATTTTTGGGATGACGCCTTACGCAGTTCAATTGGTTCAAGAGTAGAGCATGACCATCCTTTGGTCGGAAATTGCACGAAAATGTCATACAAAACAGTGCCCGGTACTCCTGCAGTCATCGACATTAACTCGTCATCGTTCCAAAAATTAAACAATTCACTCATCAGTTATGACGGCTCACAAAGTTCAATTGATTCAAGAGTTGAGTATGACCGTCCGCTTTGTTTTCGCCTTGCTAGATGGGCCAACGAGAAAAAATTAGCCTTTCGGATGAAGCTCATACCAGTCATACTGGTGGTACAGAAAAGCCACAAGTAGTCTTCCAGAATCCAATGCACCCATTACGAGTGACTGTTTGGTGAGGCTTGTGGAGTGGAGGCATAATTGCCCATATTTCTTTGAAGATGAGACATGACATGACATGACTACCAATTTTTTTTTTGTACCCGCTCTTATGATGCAATATCAAACGTTTGATGTTCGAAAGTGGAGCGCCGTTAAAGAAAAGGGTTATGTTGATAAATCAAAGACAATTGAGGATTTTAAGGCCAACACTCGTGATGCTATTGCCGAGATACGAAGCCAGTCACATGAGTAAAGTAATATTCCATTTCTCAACGGCGAAATTGTACTTCATAACAAAGAAATAAATTTAGAAAATTTCAAACGGTTTTTGTTTTTAAATAATCCACCCTATATTAACAACTTAATATATTGTAATGAAATGAGATTTTTTTATTAGAATATTGTCCCATAGTGCACGCTATACACAATATTAAAATTTGTTTATATACTGACTTCTAAAACAAAGTGCATAAACATAGTGCATATGGTTTTACTTATCCAGTATCCACATAAAAATTTATAAACACAACAACAACAATTTTAATATATAGAGTGTAAATTTGAAAAAAAAAACAACAAAAATAAACGCATTTAAAGTTTATTAACACATTGTATATTTTTTTTTTTTACTTTTTTTTCTCACACAAAAATAATTTGCATATGCTACGTCATATTGCACTAAATGCGAGCAACAAAATAACAATGATGTGGCAAAATGAATTCAGAGGTTGTTGTTCTTTTTCTTTTCTTTCTTGCAATACAAACGAAAAGTTATGGTATGAGAGAAAAGGAAAAACAAAAATGGTTTAATATTTTCAACATTTAAGATCACTTCTTAGATTTTTTTTTTTTTTTTTTTTTTTTTGTTTCAACTAGTAAACACGCCTACTTCGTTTAGTATCCATCTAATGCCATCTTTTTCTACCTCATTTTCCTGTTGCATCCTCTGGTACATATACAGCAAACATATGCGAATGAACATATGCATAGAACACATGTGTTACTTTAATTTATGATGTCTCTGTGGGTTTAGCAGCGCCAGAGTTTTATTTATTTTGTTTCGACAATTATTTTAATACTCTCCAGGAAATTATTATTATTTTTTGGTTAATATAAAAATAATAATCGTATCGTATACGTATAATAATTTTATTTGTTGTACATTTTAATCAGAGTTTTATTCAGTCATACATTCATTCATTCATACGATATACATTCGTTTTAAGGTTTTGGTAATAGCAACCGTTGTACGGGCTCTTTAGGCTTGTGGTTGGCATTTTTTTTTGTGCAATAAATAAACCAAAAATTTAAATAAATTTTCGTTTTTATTTTATTTTATTATAAATTGAATTTTAAATATTTTGATCATACACGCATACATACATACATACACACGTACAATATATCATACATTTTAAAATTGCAGGCTATAAATAATAATACACCATTTGACGTGTAAATTAAATAAGCAACATGGCCTGAGCAAGCTAAAAATTAATCAGGGATAACTCATGAGTGCTCAGAACCTTGATTATGAGTGTTGAAGGCATATTGATACTGTTTAGTTGCTTCTTTTACCTCGTCCAGATAACTACAACAAATATTTGCTCACAGTAGGCTCATTTCCAATTCTTATCGATCACATAAGAAATCTGTCGATTATTAAAGATTCCTAACTTCCCTACATGTAGTCAAGATTACAACCTAGCCTCACACACAACTTACGTTGTATGTGTACATTTTACACATAAGTGGCAGGACCAACAATTTAAAATGTACTCCGAACGATAGATTTATTTGAGAAACTTCGCAGGACAATATTATTTACTCTCAGAGTTTTTGGTCATTATAACCCTTCAGTCAGAATTACATCCTAGCTTCTCACACCATTTATGTTGTGTGTGTTAATTTTGTCCATAATCGGTGAGACCTACAGTTTAAAGACGACTCTGAGCGACAGATTTTTGAGAACTCTTTCACGGCAATTTTATTTACTCTCCGAGTTCTTGGTCATTACAATACTTCAGTCAGAATGACAACCTAGCTTCTCACACCATTTCTTTGTGTGTGTTAATTTTATCCATAATCGGCGAGACCTACAGTTTAAAGACGACTCTAAGCGACAGATTTTTGAGAAACTTCACGGCAATTTTTTAGAGTTTTTACCAGAAAACTGCTGACCGGGGATACGAACCCTGACCTTTTGTCTAATAAGCCAACACACTATCTACTAGACTACGGCGACTACAAGAGTAGTCTTTCGAGTATAATTTTAATCGGCTGGATTAAAGTCAACTCCTTAACTCCTTAAAGTCAACTCCGAACAATAGATTTTTTTTTGAGAACCTTTTTTATGGCAATTTTATTTATTCTCAAGGTTTTTGCCAGAGATCTGCTGAGAGGCAATAGCCGAAGAAATATTTTTAAAAATTTTGTTTTGTTGAAGCTGTCTAACATGGGGCTTAAGTCCTAGCCTCACATCTAATAATCCAACACACTACATAGTAGATTATGGAGACTTCAAACTTTAATGATCTTCTTGAGATTGTCTCGATCATAAAGCCTTGGACTTACTACAGATTGTGATGACAATATTCCGCTTACAAAAATTTGCAAATTTCCATGACCTTTTTATTATTGTCTAGGCAATAAAGTCTTGAACTGACTAATCATCTTATTTTGGGTCCAATTGCCTGTTATATGTGATGTTTTCAACGGTCGTAGACTTTTTCAATACTACAACGATTAGAGAAATTAAACTATGCTCAATTAACCAATTTAGTGACACAATTCAACCATATTTGGATATACAGTTAAAGAAAAAAGTCTACATACGGCAGCGGTGATTTTTATCGAATTGAAAAAGCTGTTATAGCGTTGCTTGAGCCAATTACAATTAAGAATGTTTGAAGACAAAAACGAATATAAGAAATATAACCTAGAAATTATTGGAAAAAAAAAGTCTTGTAGTATGTACACTTTTTTCTGTGACTATATTTCCATTCGAAAAACAAAAATCCGATAGTCTGATTAGATTGAAAAATCGAGTCTTTAGACAGATTTCTGAAATCGCCATAGTAAAGTAAATAGTGTGTTGGCTTATTACGCAAGAGCCCGTTGCTCAAGCCCTAGCTCACACAGCTCAGACCTAAAGAAATATGAAAAAATTTAATTCTTAAAAAAAATTTAATTCTTACGATTTCGTCTTAGCATGACATCGGCTTTAAATTTTCAATTACGTACCTTTGATATAAAATTAACACACAACATGGGTGGTGTGAGAAGCTAGGTATTCATGCTCACTAAAACTTTGTAATCCCCACTAAAGTAAGTAAGTAAGTAATAACCAAGTGCAACTATAAGAACATACCGTATATATAATGTACTGGGTAAAGTGCTTAAAGTGCTCTCGTCTACAGGCCTAACTCGGTTCATAACCCGGGAAAGTTGTAAAAATTATTTTCATAGTTTTCAATTTTATAAAATTAAAGGCCTTTAATTTCCTTCAACTAAACTAGGCTCTAAATTAGCCTGTTTTCTCAGTCCAATACAGAAGAATTTACTTCAATAACGATCGTCAAAGGGCAAACAGCGCGATACATATTCATCTTCGTAATATTTCGTGGCACTGACAGAAGGAACTGCTGTCGTCCTTGGAACTTTTAATGTAGAACAATCAATAACATTCGGAGCTGAATAAAGAAAACTTATCGTAACAAAAAATAAGAAAATTAAGGTGGGCGATTGTTATTTGTTGTTATAGCCCAGTTGTGTTATATCTCGTCTGAACTGAAATACTGTTCGTGCTGAGATCACAGTTGATGTTTCATTAATTTTATTCACTAATTTGAACAGTACTCCTTCAGTCGTCTCTACGGAATTTTCCAAGAAAAAAAATGGAACGTATACTATGCTCCGTCGTGTTTCACAGGCTCGTTATCATTCTTTGCATAAAAATATCCTCATGGAAAAAATATTTTGTTTCACGAATATTGTGTTGAAATTCTATTTCCTTTGGAAATGGTGTACCATTTATTACAGTATGTTGCTATAAATTGTATTAACGGTTTATAATTATACAAAATTGTTAATACATTGTGATTAATGTGTATCAGACAGAAAGTGGTTTTAAACAATTTGGCCCGCTTTTTTTATTTTTTAATTGAATTATTTGTTGTGATAATTTTGATGGCATTATTTGTATTTGCATGGATAATTTACATGGCATTGCAATTAATTGAATTTTAAGCCGAAAAACAAATGCAACTACAGTCGGTCAAACCAATAAATAGGCGTCATTATAGTACATTAAAATAGAGGAAAGTCTTCCAACTTATTTTCCAGATACAATTGTCGGACTAAACACAGAGACTTCCTTATCTGTAGAAGCAAACCTAATGCAAAATTCGATAACATCAGCATTAACACTGGGTTGGGTGCCCTAGTAGTCTAGTGGGTAGTGTGCTAGACTATTAGCGTAAGGGTTGTGGGTTCGTTTCCCACTGGTGACTCATATCTTTTACACTACCCCTCGAAGTCAAAGTCACTCAATTGTAATTATATTGTAATAGATAACACTGGGATGCTCCAACGTTGATTACTAATGTAGAGTTTGGGTTAGATTAACTTGGCAGTAGCCTTTAAGTAGGTATACCCCACTTGGTTATAAAGGTATCATTGAAACCACCAATTATACAGATTTCGCCATTTGTTTATAACTCCTGGCTAGTATCTGTCAACTATCCTGACAGTTTAATGAAAGTGTACATCACCTTTGCTTAGATAAAGTTCGTCAATAAATACCAGGCGTAAAAAACTTTTAGATTTTTTTCCAAGTTGCGAGCATTGGTAGAGAAAATGTTTTGTGTTTTCCCAATCTGTCTTGTCATTACAATTTCTATTATCGATAAGCGACGTTTCAGAAGATTGTTAAAATGGATTCAGGGTGGATTTAAGTTTACTCATACCTTTAACGGACTAGATCTGTCCGATTCCTGAGTCCATTTTCCCAATTTTACGAATGCGTACACTCTGTGAGAGATCTAAAGTGCATCACTCTGTAGAGAAATGTCAATTTAGCGTATGAATTTCTTTAACATAAGAATTCTCTCACACTCTCTAGGGTCTAATGTCTGCCTTTATGTCAGTAGACACGTGTATGCATATCGCTAAACACTTACATTTAATTTATTCAACGACTGTCTTTGTAGGCATTATTTTACCATGAAAAATGCAAAAAAGATTGAATTGTCTAAGGGAAAATCTAAAGCTCCAGCCTTTCGAAATATTCCACATCTGACTTTGTTGTGTAGTCCTGATCAGTCTTTGACGCAATTTCTGGGAAATGTTAAGACCTGTCATAATAGAATCAAACAAGTGTTTTTGCCTTAAAATCTAGTTCAAAAGAGAGGTAAGGTATGCTGTAGCCAGTAGGGAAATTCAGATCAACACTACCTAAGATTTTCGCATTGTCATAGCCTCTACGACATCATGCTCTTGTCGTGATTAATCTCTGGTTCTTCAATAATAGTCCAGAATAATCATACGCCCATGTTACAAAATGAACTTCAAAAATACTTTGAGCTGCATATCAGGTCCTTGTATGTGTTATTGCGGCAGCAAATTTTTAGCAAAAACCCTGAGAGTAAATAAGATTACCATGAAAAAGTTTCTCAAAAATCGGTGGTTCGGAATCGACTTTAAACTGCAGGTCCCGCCAATTATAGATAAAATTAGCACACACAACATATGTAAGTGGTACGAGAACCTAGGTTGTAATCCTGACTAAAGGGTTGTAATAACCAATTAAATATATATAGGGAGGGCCATTTAAAAGTTTAAATTTAAAAATCCAATAAAACCAAAACGGTTAGAAATTGAATATTTTTTCATTCATATGAGTACCGCGGCTGACCGGTCAGTACCTAATTTGATCGGACCGATTTTCATGCACTTTTACGAGTGTATGGAATCGTATCTCGGCAATGGTAAATCAAATCGATTGTTGCCTTCAAATGCTCAATTCCTCTGGTTTGTCGGCATAATATTTATCTTTTATGGCGCCCCACAGAAAAGTCCAACGGTGTCAAGTCGCAGCTTTTTGACGGCTAATCACCATCAAACGTTTGAAGTAATAAATCAATTGTGGCATGAGATGTATGTCAAGTTGCACGATCCTGTTGAAATCAGACATCGTTCACAGCAATACCATGACGTATAAGTATTGCGAGATTCGAAAAAGCTGATGGTTCCGATAGATGGTACCGATAGATGGCCCATCCGATATACTATAAAATCTCCATTGGTCTTAAAATTATTTTCTTATGTTATTTTCTTAAAAAATAAAGAATATTTTGATTTGTTTTAAATATACTTGGACTTCGTCAGTCAATGCTATTTCTAAAAGTTAAAGTAGTTAATGCGGCCTATAAAATCTACATAATACATGAACTTGTTGTTGTTTCTGACTAACTAATTCTGATTGTTGCCTTCCTAAATGCTAATTGATCTCTGGTTTGTCGGCATAGATATTTATCTTTTATGGCGGCCCCCACAGAAAAGTCCCAAACGGTGTTCAAGTCGCAGCTTTTTGAACGCTATACCCCATCATACGTTTGAGTAAATAAATCAATTTGGCATGGGACGAATGTCATGTCAAAGTTGCACGATCCTGTTGAAAATCGAAACATCGTTCACTAGCAATACCATGACGTATAAGTATTGCCGAGATTCGAAAAAGCTGATGGTTCCGATGATGGTATCCGATTAGATGGCCCATCCGATATACTATAAAATCCCTCATTGGTCCTTAAAATATTTTCTTTATGTTATTAATCTTTAAAAAGATGAATATATTAGTTATGTTTTAATTACAAAAAGACAACTCGTCCAGTCCAACTGCTATTGCTACAGTTGAAGTATTAAGTGCGGCCTATAAAATCTACAATAATACTAAAAAAATAGAGAATGTTGTTCTGACTACTATGAATAATAAACAAAAAGACATAATCCATTATAACAAAAAAATAATATGGAATGCTGCATAATATCAATGCCATACCAGTTGCAGAAAGAAGATCTACGTACAACGCTAGAAAAGCAGACTTTTTTATGCTAATTTTTTTATTTGTTTGAAATACAAATCCAAAGTGGTAAATTTTGTATTCTTTTAGACACATTCTTTAATTTTAATTGCATTAAAACAGTTTATAATTATTTTTTATTTGAATAAATCACCAAGTCTTAAGTACAGGGGGTTTATACAAACATATATTACTTGGAACCGAGAAATACAAGCTCATATAAAAAATATTTAATTTGATAGTTTTATACAAATACTCGCACATGCATACAGATTAAAACAAAATTATTAACACCCAGTGCACTCCATGGAAGTACTTTTCTTTAATAACCTATCTCCATGCAATTTTTTCATTTTATTTTTGGGGGGGGGGGGGGGTCAAATAGTCAAGTCATGAAAATTTCAATCAAAACAAGGATTTTTATGCTACCTTACTTCCTCACAACAACAGAATATGTTACAGACAAAAATTCCCATTTTTTAATTTATTACATAACAACACAAATCTCATTGGCCAGTAACAGAAAAAACCGAAAACGAGAGAAAAAAAGTTTATAAAAAAAATTTTAAGCTTCTTAAAGACAACATTTCAGTTTATGATGCCTGGTAGAAATAAAAGAAAAAGAAAAAGAACGCACAACTATCAAGTTTTTAATGCTTTGAAAATAATCATAAAAAATGGAAAAAGATACGCTCAAATCGATTTTTATTCAGCTGTATCACTCACTCGTTAGTTTATACTCGTTTCTAGATGAGCAAAAATTAAAAAAAAAATTAACAAAAAATTGAGTTCTGTAGTCTTGTATTTGGTTCTTAATTATTTGGTTCTACTCAGTCCATGGTGCTATTAAAACGAATCTTTTTTTATTTTCATGAATATGGGGAAACTTCTTAATTTGGAACATACAGCAATGCTCCGCTCTATCTCCAACTCTATTTCGTATTTTCATTAACGAACTTCTTTCTTTAACTTTTAATCCTATCTACTCCTTTGCGGATGACAGCAATGTTTGCCAAGCCCTTTGTGGATTGAGGCTAAAGACTTAATATGAAATACAATCTCACTACCGGCATATACTCAATCTCTGATTGTCAAATGTTTATTGACACATAAGCACAGATCAACACTGCTAAGATTTTCGCATTGCCATAGCCTCTATGATATCATGCTCTTGTCGTGATTAATCTCTGATTCTTCAATAATAGTCCAGAATAATCATGCACCCATGTTACAAAATAGACTCCACAAACGGCTTGAGCTGGTTATCAGGTCCTTGTATGTGTTATTGCGGCAGCAAATTTTTAGCAAAAACCCTGAGAGTAGATAAGATTACCATGAAAAAGTTTCTCAAAAATCTGTCGTTCGGAATCGGCTTTAAACTGTAGGTCCCGACACCCATGTATAAAATTAACGCACACAACATAAGTGGTACAAGAAATTAAGTTGTAATCTTGACTAAAGGGTTGTAATAACCCTTTATTGCCTCATCTTTATCTATAAGCGTTGTAAGTATTAGGAAGTTAGAAGCTATTGCTGTTATGGCCAAAGAAAATTCAGTGTGATGTTAACTGGAACCAGCAAATCTTTCAGATATCGAACGAGGTATTCAAGTGCCTTAAGACGGTGCAGGAAATAGTTCACTTTATCTGATCTCCTTACTTAACTTATCTTTATTATCTTACTTAACTTATCATGTATGGACCGATGCTTCAAAATCTGTTTTAAAACTTCTCAACAGCGTATAGAAAAGGGCGAAGTTGCTCATTAATGACGTTAGAGTATCCAACTCTATTGTTTCATTGGAGCATTATCGCAATGTGGTTGGTGTTTTACCGTTCTATTGCTACTACAATGGATTTGCTAGATAAAGGAACTTTTTCTCGAAAATCCTAAATTCTTATATAGCACCCGTCTTTCTTGCAGGGCACATCAGTTTGTGGTCGATTGGCCAAGGGATCGAACACTGCATTACAAATAGAACTCGTTCTTTGGCCGGACTGTCGGTATGTGGAATTCTCTATCTGCAGAGGTTTTTTCTGCATTGTATAATAAAACCAAGATCCAAATCTAATGTCCACAAACACTACTCTCTCTGTCTTCCCTCACATAACCTCTTTTCCTAATTACAACAAAATGCACTGGATGAGTAGGGGCCATACTCTAAAAAAAACATTCATAACATACAGATAGAATTGGTTCTTTAGCCGAACTAACGGTATGTGGAATTCCTGCCTTGCAGAGGTCAAATCTAATGTCAACAAATACTCTTTCTCTCTTTCCTAATTCCTGCAAAACGCACTTCATGAGTAGGGACCATACCCTAAAAAAAACATTCATAAGTTTGACCACAATGATTTCAAATTCTTAAAGACTTCACTGTTAGAAAAACGCTTACCATCGATTATAACAGCCGTTAAATACAGTTCAGAAGAATGTTTACGCACTTTTAAATTGCATTTGATAACCTAAAAATAATCATTTTGATATATTGATATCAATAGGCGCCATCCCCTTATTCTATTCTTATATTCTCAAATTCAAACTCAAAAACTGATTGCAAGATTTGACAAAAAATCTGCCAATAAAAGGTTTGCACAAACACTAAATACCACAAATCTGAATAGAACTACAGACAAAGAAAAACAATTGTTTGACTTGAAATTAACAAAGTTCAATAGAAATTTCATTTTGATGGAGCAATTCGAATCAACATATTCATTAGCCGTATTGAATTTCATTGGATGTATTATCGGCATGCAGACAATCGAAGAATTTCAATATCAATGCACGCTGCATTTTGTCTCAAAGTGTTCATATTAAATGGTAATAATGATGACTTGATTGAAATGTCCGTGATAGTTAAGGAAAAATTTTATTCTTAATTGGGCATATAATTGAGTATCATTATGGCGCACTGTACGCAGAATAGAAAACAAAAATTGTGTTGCCTTTCATGTTGAAATTAATAGGGACATCAATACTGTACTTACAGACTTGATCAGAAAGATAGGTAAACTGAAAAGATTGCTAATAAGTAGCTGCACTTATTATCACATTGCATATCACAAAAACAAATTTCATTGCGATTTTATAAAAGTTGCGTTTTCGATCTGTAAAACTGAATAAAGACACCCCATTTTCCTTTCAAAATAGCTCCAGAAAAAATTAAAAATTTTAACATGTTTGCACTAATTTCAATTCTAGTCTTGCCTTAGAGGGTTTAATATATTTTAGAGACCCAGCGGTGTTATTCAAAGCTGATAGACATCGCCTAAATAAGATGTTTGAATACCGAATCCGATATGGCATACAACGTAGCCTGAATTGATTTCTAAAGCTTATCACAATTGGTGGAATATTTTCCTTTAGTTGTTGTTTTTACCATATTCCACAAGATACTTATCGTATTTGGATTTAAAGATAGTGCCGACCAGTATAATGCATAGATATTGTTATCCTTAAAACATTTCTAATTGCACTTTATCACTGCACTGCATTATCCTTCGGGAATACGCATGAAATTTCGAGAGTTAAAGAAAAACAACAATATTACTGTGGCCATTTTTCCTAGAAAAGACAGATATAGTCTGCATAGCAATTTTCACAGACAAACTCAGCGTATTTGACACCTAAGCTGGGTTCAATGTGTTGGATTTTCTCATCTTCATTTATTTAGCATCTCCTGGCATGCTATTTTCAAAATTGTCGTTGTCTAGTAGATACCATGGAGGCCTGTTAGACGTGAGGCCTCTGTTCAAACCCCAATGTGAAAAATATTTCACAGGCGACCGCCTTCTGGCAAAAACTCAGAAACTAAATTATATTAAAAGTTTCTCAAAATTCTGTCGCTCAGAGTCGTCATTAAACTGTAGGTCTGACCACTTATGGATAGAATTAACACACATAACATAAGTGATGCGAGAAGCTAGGTCGTAAATCTGACTGGAGGGTTGTAATGCGCAATTTTGAATGTATTTTCAAAGGGATGCCATTGTTACTTAATGATTACCACTTCGAATAGTCGAAAGTTCGTGCGAATTCTACAAATAATGGTGAATACTGTGAGCATAATAGCCTTTTCCCTAACATGTTCAAAATTATCATTTAGAATATCATGAACTCTAGTTCCAAAGGTGCTATCCTGTAGCAACACAGATGTTTGTACTGTCAGTGTGTTTTTTTATACTACTTTTTACAAAGGAAGGCTGCAGATCTTCCGACACAAAAAGTGCATGAGCGAAAGCTTACATGTTAGGTAAGGGGAATATCGAATATTGAAATATGTTTCCGTTTTTTTAAGTCTAATGTCTGTTGTTAGAATAGGTTAGCGGGTAGCTTACCTTTCACAGGCAAGTTCACTTGGTGATCATATGGCCAATTGTGTTACCCGGTGATACCGATCAGATGATGACGTCTGTCCTGAAGCGTCCTAAAGGTGTTGTATTGATTCTGTTTCCTCCACATCATGGCAGCTTCTGCAACAATCCTGGTGGGGCAGACGACTGAGCCTGTCAGCGAAACTGCCAATATCGCAGAATTCCTGTTAGAATGGAAATCGTTCTTTTGTCGAACCCAAGTAGTTCCCCGTCTAATGCTGTACAAAGCAGTTTTAAAATCCGTAACCAGGTATGTCGGACCACATACGTTTTATTGAAATCCATAATGTTTTTTCCAATGTAGAAAAGGATTCCTGTATAGTCTTATATATCCCCTCTATTGTCTGCTCCTCAGAGATCTATAATCCCTTCCATGCCAGTTCGTCCGCCCCTATACCACAGTGGCCCGGAACCCAGTAGAGGAAAGTGTTGTGTCAACGTACACGGTGTAGAGAGTCCATGCAACTTCTGACGCCATTTGATTTGACGAGATTGAATCCCAGCGCTTTGGTTACTGCTTCACTGTCCAAACATATGATCAAGTTCGTAGGATGTAGATTCCCGGTTTCAATCATAAGTGCAGCTTGTTCAATCTCTGCCTGAAATACGCTGGCCTAGTTAAGCCATCTGTATGACCCGTCCAGTCCCGTTTTATTGAAATACACCCCAGATTACAACAACCCAAATCGTAAAGTCAGATACAATCCACTGTATCCGTAATATTTAATTAAAAAAAAGATTCGAAATAATAATTTTTTTTAAAAGCTTTTAAAATATTTAAAGAATACAATTTAAAAGAATAATTTTTAATATAAAAACCGCAATTAATTAATCGCTTAATTGAAATTTTATGTAATCATTTGCAGGCACCGATTTGCTAAATGTAGCCGTACACGAATTCGGTCACTCTCTAGGCTTGGGACATTCGTCCAATCAGAAAGCCATTATGTTTCCCTGGTACCAAGGATATGAAGTTGGTAGTGATTTGCCCGATGACGATCGCACGGCCATACAGGAACTTTATGGTTCAAAAGTGAAAATCTGGGGCTCCTATAAGCCACAGCCAAGACCAACTACAACGACAACAACTACTACAACAACCACAACCACAATGAGACCATTAGTTTACTATCCACCAAATAATTATCCAAATCGTTATTACCCGCAAAACAATCCGTATCCGTATAATCCACAAAATTATCCGGTGGATCGCAACAACAATCGGCATCATCATCAACAGCATCATCATCGTTATTACAATACGAACAATCAACCGCCGAGAACATATCCATCTTATCCAGAGCAAAGGCCCACCACAACAACAACAACAACAACAACGACTCGACGATTCCGGACACAACCACCACAACGCGCAACACCAAAACCAACAAAACCCCGTACAGCATATCCAACCAAGCCGAGAAAATTGAAACCCGACAATTGTATGACATCATACGATGCCATTTCTATGATAAGGCGTGAACTTTTCATATTCCGTGGACAGGTGAGAAAACAATAATTACGAAATAAAGTCGAAACGGGATTTTAAAACTATTTTTCTATTTTGAAATAATTTTAGTTCCTGTGGCGTATAGGAGATAGAGGCCTTTACCCTGGCTATCCCACCGAAACTAGACGTTTATGGACTCAATTGCCAGAACATTTTAATAAAATCGATGCTGTCTATGAAAATCGTCATCTTCATATTGTGTTCTTCATAGGTACGTGTAAACTACAATTATTTCCCTATAAAGCTCAATAAAAGAAGTGTTTTTTTTTTCTTTTCTTTTGTGAGGTTAGGTCGCAAATACTATGTCTTCGACTCGGTTACTTTGATACAAGAACGACCCTTAACTGCCTTAGGCCTGCCGGACTCTTTGACTCATATTGATGCTGCTTTTGTTTGGGGCCACAATAATCGCACATATCTGTTCAGTGGCACTTTATACTGGGTGTTGGACCATGATACTGGTCGTGTTGAATTAGATTATCCACGTGATCTTTCAATATGGTCTGGCATTGGCTATAACATTGATGCTGCCTTCCAATATACCGATGGCAAGACCTATTTCTTTAAAGGCACTGGCTATTGGGAATTCAATGATAGGCTAATGCGTACCGCACATCCTCGTAAATTATCATCGGCCCACAAATGGATGAGGTGTCCGCGTCGAGTTAACGAAGTCGACGATGAATACACACGAACAGCCCCACTGATCTCAGAGAATGAAAATCTTAACAACGATTTCAGTTCAGCGTTTCAGACAAGAGGGTCTCTGGTAATTCTAATTCTGTGTTCAATTTATTCTGTAGTATGGAGTTAAGTTTTATGTGCATAAGATAACTTAGTTAAAAACAAAAATAATAAGAAATTAAATTAGTTAGTATAAGAAAGAAAGAGAAAACAATGGAAGAAATACAGACAGACAGACAGTGAATGGTCCGCAAAGAAAAACTACAACTACAATACAACTACAACTACGAACTAAGACTAAAGATGATCTTATAAGATAAATTTATTAATTATACACAAATATACTATACTATACGATAATATATAAATATACATATAAATAAATAAATAAATAAATAATAATAAATATACAATATGGTAGATAAATCGATGTAAAAAAAAATACCAATTATTTATAAAAATCTAACATGATTTTTTAGTTTTTAGTTTGAATTATTTTTTCTTTTTTTTTTCTTTTTCTTTTTAACAAAATTTTAAAACTAAACATTATTGAGGTACTCACAGTTTAATTCATTTAATTGAGACAATTAATACAAAATATAAAAACAATTAGAATCCAAAAAGCATGTGTCATAAGCAAAGTTGTGAATACCTTACATGTAATAATTATAATATGAACATACAAAGCATCACAAACAAATTTAACCTTTAACCTGCGGAATCTAACCATAAATCTTGTATTAAATATTTCTATTCTATAAGTATTGCTTAATAAAACCTAAAATTTTACAATAATCAACCTCATGTTTACGAAAATTAAAATACAACTGTTTTATAATGTTTAAATCTTCAGTCATAGACATTCGTTTGACCGCAGTAATTTTCTTTTTACAAATTTAAAATTTTTTTTATTAATCAATCAATTGGCTTAAAAAACGTAAACAAAACTTAAATATATTTTTCGTGGATATTACTAAATAGCTATTCGTTTGACCGCAGCATTTTCTTTTTAATTTAAATTAAATTTTTTTAATAATCTATCGTTTAGTTTAAATATGTTTTGCATGGATATTAAATAATAACACATAAAAAAAATGGAAAACTTAAGTTTACATTCGTTTGAACGCAGTTTTGTTTAAATTACAAAAATCTTCCAAAAATTCTGAATATTTTGTGTTAGTAAGAGCAATACTAATAAACGAAATTTTTCGATATTCAGCCTTATGCTTACGAAATTTAAATAAAACAGTGTGTTATAATGTTCAAATCTTCAGTTATAGACATTCATTTGACCGCCATATTTCCTTTTTGCCGAATTTAAATTTAAAATTTTTTATTAATCAATCGATTAGCTTAAAAACCAAACAAAACTTCAATATATTTTATAGGAATATTACAAAATAGAAGATATAAGTAGACTTTCGTATGACCGCAGGGCTTTTTTTTAACTTAAATTTGAATTTTGTTTTATCAAGCCATCGATTTGCTTAAAATGCATAAACGAAACTTAAATATATGCTACATGGATATTACAAAATATAAGACCTAAGTGGACATTCGTTTGACCGCAGCTTGTTTTTCAAATTTAAATTCAAAATTTTTTTTCAATCACTCGTTTAGCTTAAGAAAAGTCAAACAAAACTTACATATATTTTACATGGTTATTATAAAATGCATAAAAATGTAAAACGAAAGTGAGATATCGTTTGAACGCAGTTTTGTTTTAAATTACAAAAATTATCCAAAAAATTTTGAATATTCTGTGGCGTTAATCTTACTAATAAACGAAGATTTTCCGTTTGATATGGAGTTTACAGGGTTTCCAAGCCTTGATTATCTACAAATTACTGTTGAAAACTGTAATCCCCTTTCTAAGATAAATTATCGATGGCATTGCAAACAGGGTTGCATCACGCCAGCTTTGGAATAAGTTTTTAATAGTTTTGAAACTTTTTCTTCTTTCATTTTTTACGAAATAAGGTTTTTTTTTTTTTTGGCAGAGTTGTCATCAATTTTGTTGATAAAGCAGAAGTCCCTAGTTCCCAATATGTTTCTAAATTTTTTGCTGATAAGAAAAAAGCATTGCAATTCACGATATAAAATAATATTCCCCACCATAACGCTTTCTCCATAAAAATTTCGCTCGCTTTATATCGTGTCGATAACAGCTGTAGTCCTCTGGACCACCAAAATAAAAGTTTTCTCTTTATCAGTCATCGGCCCATATAATATGTAACTGGACTTCACACGTTTCTTAGTAAAACCTTATTGCTTATTTTTAAGTGGGGAACAGAATAGACGTTGTACTACAATGTAACAAGTAGCGCTGCAGCAATTCAAATTGGTGTCAATAGAATACGTAGTTGTAGTAGTCGCCTGTAGTGGAGGCGTAAGCTTAAAATATCAATTTTTGTTATTTGTCGCGCGGCAAATATAAATTGTATACATAGTTTCCATGATTTTCGAACGATTTAATGTTGCGTACATTGAAAAATCATGGAAATCCTCTTTACAATTTATATTTGCGCGCGCGCAAATTTCTAAAACGTATTTTTAGCTTCAGCTACTACTACGCCTCTATTATAACTTTGTATTCTGTTGACACCAAGTGAATGCTGTTTTTAACTTTTGACAGCTTGCAGCGCTACTCGTTACATTATACTACAAAGGACTTATCTGTTTCACACTTAGACCAAAGCAATTTTTCCACTGCGTATCTCAAAGGTTTAATTAAAAGTCAAGATTAAAAACGTAACACTTTATAAAATTTACAATCTCTTTTAGTTGTAGTTTAATTTCAATATTTTTTCATGATTAAAAAATAAAATAGCTGTAGTCCTCTGGACCACCAAAATAAAAGTTTTCTCTTATTCAGTCATCGGGCCATATAATATGTAACTGGACTTCACCACTGTTTCTTAGTAAAACCTTATTGCTTATTTTTAAGTGGGGAACAGAATAGACGTTGTACTACAATGTAACAAGTAGCGCTGCAGCAATTCAAATTGGTGTCAATAGAATACGTAGTTGTAGTAGTCGCTGTAGTGGAGGCGTAAGCTTAAAATATCAATTTTTGTTATTTGTCGCGCGGCAAATATAAATTGTATACATAGTTTCCATGATTTTCGAACGATTTAATGTTGCGTACATTGAAAAATCATGGAAATCCTCTTTACAATTTATATTTGTCGCGCGGCAAATTTCTAAAATTCGTATTTTTAGCTTCAGCTACTACTTACGCCTCTATTATAACTTTGTATTCTGTTGACACCAAGTTGAATTGCTGTTTTTAACTTTTGACAGCTTGCAGCGCTACTCGTTACATTATACTACAAAGACTATTCTGTTTCACACTTAGACCAAAGCAAAATTTTTCCACTGCGTATCTCAAAGGTTTAATTAAAAGTCAAGATTAAAAACGTAACACTTTATAACAATTACAATCTCTTTTTAGTTGTAGTTTAATTTCAATATTTTTTTCATGATTAAAAATATAAAATATTTAAAAGAAAACAAACAAAATTTTATTTTAAGAAAAATTTATTAAACCAGTATCATGTTTATCATTTCGTAACGTATAAGTATTTAAAATACTGCCTTAATTTTTGACACATATTATCACTATTAAAATAAATGTCAATAATAGAATATTTTCTACAATGTTTTAAATGTTTAATAAATAAAATTTCAATTCTAAATAAATATTGTAATGAAATACAAAGGCAAAGATATCTAGTAAATCAAACGATCTATAATAGCATTTAGAATTAGAAGCAATAGCATTAGAAATCAAGACATAATAGCATATAAAATGTTAAATTCTTTTAAAAACATTATAAACAATACAACCAATGCTAGACATAAGCAATTAATTAATTCTAGAGGTCAAGTTAAGCCTCTACAAGACGAAAAAGATAATAATTTTCACCAGACAACCACTACAAAAGTTATGTAGATATTTAAGATATGGCATAACGGTTTAGTATTCTGAAAGTAATTTCAGTCGGCCAAAGCCTGTAAAATAACACCCGCCCGACACACTGCCTAAAATCCCCTTTATACATCTTAAACTGTATACCAGGTTTACTGTTCATACCAGTGAGAGCTTTTTATGTGATAATACGACACTAATTTTAAATGGAAAAGTAAAAAACATTTCAATCAAGGTATTGGTCCTTAGAGGCTACACATTTTTTTCTATCTTTCAGGCTGTTTGTAGATTTCATGCCAATAAAACTGTTCGACTTTTAAAGTAAACCAAATACTCACCCAATTTTCAACCCTGTAAGAATCGAAGTGCCAGCGATCAAAATAAATAGTAATCCTAGTTAGGCAACCTAGCCTGTCTGACTAATGCTCAAATCTATGCTGAACAGGTTTTGTTCTGTGTGCAAATGCATTACGCTTTTCCATATCCC